>JASANB010006704.1:162500-216177 GCA_030248155.1 Sabatieria punctata
ATAGAGCTGCTGAAGAGAATGTCAAATGCAGGCTACCTGAACTTTGCAATTGTGGTTAGCACTGGTCGCATTGAACAGTGCGAATTTAGCTTTATTCACCGTTCGTGTTTGCATCAATACGATCCGTTCTTTTGAACTTTGACTTATTCAGTAGCAATTAGAACACTGAAAAGCGAGCAAGGTGCCTGAGAAACTCTTCAGATGTGCCAAAGATTACCTGTAGTTGATTGATAAAAAAGTACCTACAAACAAGCCAAAGATAGTTTTTTGATAGTACCTACAGTATGCCAACTTTGCAGTCTGGCGTATGATAAACAACAAGTATGTAAATGTTCAATGCACAGTTTAAAAAATGAATAAAATTTGTAATGTATAATAGCTGCTGAAGATTTTTCTTTTACGTGCCCTGTCTAGTCTATTAGAAGTGTATACATAGCTGCACAAAGCATACACTTGCATTTCATTTCACTACCATACCTACCCCTTTTGGAATAACCATGCTCCAATTGCAGTAGTTTCGCTGCGGTTCGGTTTTCGGGAATTAAACGCTGTTGCCGTGCGGTTAGGTGCTAAAACTGGAGCTCCTCCCACTTTGGTGTGCTGCCGAAAATTGATAAATATTTGTTTATTGGCCTATTATAATAAGGGAGAGATCGCCGACAAAAACAACAATTTTTCAATTTAGATCGATCTTTTCAAACCAACCCTGTCTGGTACATACTATACGTAGTAGCGTTTCCGAGCAAATTTATTTTGAAATTAAATAACTACTAAATTGCTTGCTCAGCCTTCAAAAGAAAATAACTTTACTATTAACATGCATTTTGCGAGACGGTCAACTTAGCTTTAAGGAAAGGTGTTCAAGCAACTTTTTTTCGTGGATCCGGCTGGTATCCAAATATGTTAAAATAGATGTCAAACGAACACCAACGGTGCATGTTCGAACATCGGAGACAACCTAGAACCGGAGTTACACCCCCTCACCCTCAAAGTTGGGTCACCAGCCACTTTTTGAGCAATTTTTTTAATCTATTATGAAGTTAATTACGAATCGAAACTGCTTGCACAGCTTTCCGAAGAAAAAACTTGCTATTAATTTGCTTGGTACCCAAATTCTGAAATTTAAATTGATATAATTTTGTTACTTGATATGAATTAAATATAAATTTGCTAAAATCAATACTCAATTCCTAAGGAAACAGCTCAAAATCTGGGTCGCGTCCATCCAAAAACAGTTGAACTTTCTTCAGATGGCAATAAATGGTCTACAAACAAATAAGCATTTAATGAGTTAATATCTTTGCTATAAACATGAACAAGGTCATCTTTGGACTGAACTTGTTGTTTTGTAGCCAGACTTTGGTTAGTGAACCTGACAAACCAAGCAAATTTATACCAGATTCAGATTCATATAAAATTTATATCAAATTTCTAGGCTAATTTTACGAAATTTAATATAATTTTAATTTGTTTGACAGTCATCGTAAGAATTTTAATTTGTTATTAAATTGCTATTTACTTGGTGATTTTAGCCAAAACAATTTAATTTTAATTTCATCGGAAACATTAATACGTACGCTACACACATCTTTCAACTAGAGCCGGAGATGAAGCTGGTAATCTTATCTGTAATATTAACAGGTAACAGAAGTTTGTCATTGGTGGCTTGACAATAAATCCCTTTTAGGTGTGCTTTCTTTACAAAACCTGGATGATATCATGAGTTGTGAAGACTGTGAAACAGTGGGAAAACTGATCCTGAATAATTTACCTGAAACAGGCAAAGTTGCTGCCGAACAAAGACCCAGAACCTTGTGTCAATCTACATATGCCCAGCTGATCCTTCCACAAGTCGGGGTCAGTCTAGTGGATGTAAGTTAAAATCTGTCTTTGCCAATTTTCTTCTGTTTCATTTTTCATTTTGCAATTTTCAGTGCATGAGCAAAGTGAAACAGGGAATGCCAGTTATAGAAAAAGCATTACAGTTGGGTGCTTCGATAGCCGATAGAGATCCTGGAATCTTGTGCGGAGTCAGTGTCTGACTGTTTTTGCATCTTGTGTTAGTGTTGCACGCACAGGCCAAAACCCGAAGCATGGAGGAATAGTTCGATCCAGAGCAAGATTCGGGTTGCCTGTCAAATTAAATCGATCTTTGTCGAAAATTCGCATTTCGTTTCAGATCGTTAAACTATGTCCATTCGCCTACTGAACAGAAAGAAGGTTGATTTTCTACAAAATTCTGTGCAATATCGATATCAATTGGTATGCTTTTATAAAGAATTTGATTTTTTGCTCATTGCACACTACACCATGCGAATTATTGATTTATGCAAAATAAAGCAGCTGACACTATAAAAGAACAAGAAATTATTCTTCTTTCGCCATTATCTTCATTCTGGTTCGCAGATTTCGGCGAACTGAAAGGTACATAGATTTGCTCCAGAAGATCATCCATCAATCGAAAACAAAATTAGAATCTTACGGAGCAAATGGATGCGGCATCAGCGCCTTCCGGAGCATTAGCGTAAGCCTGTTCGAGTAAGGGCATAGCTTCTGTTAGCTCATTGATGCACTGCAACATATCTAACATGTATAAAAAAGCTGGTAAACGGGGTTCTATAACTACCAACCCCATGGGCGTTTATTTAGTTTTGCACTTTTCACAACTTCAATTCTAATCAAGTGAACGTCCAGCAGGGGCCGCACCGCAACTGGGAAAGCAACTTGGCCATATATTTGGAAATGGCAACTGCTCTCTGGCCGAGCGCTGACGGTCTGTGATTTTTGGATACTGTTGTTTGGCATTGGATTTTGAGAATGTGTATGTGTATACACAATCACTGGCAAGGCAAATGTGTATGGTAATTTGTGTATACACATTCCGGAAAATAATGTGTATTTTTGTGTATTTATGTGTATGTTTATCGTAGAGAAAATGCTAATTTTTGGCCAGATTTTGAGCAAGAAATACTAGAAAACCATATCTCTCGTACCTAGTCAACTGCTTTAAAATTGTGATAGCTTTGAAGTTGAGTTACTCAGAGCCATTGAAAGGCTTTATGAGGATTTTTAGTTTCTGTCAGTACAACAAAAACAGGTAAATCCTTGTTTTCTGTTGCACACTTTATCGAATTTTGCCGATCAAATACACATACACAAAAATAACATTTTGAGTACGGTTTGTGTATGGTAATGTGTATCCGAATTTTCAATGTGTGTGTATACACATTGAAAAACAATGTGTATTTTTGTGTATGGTACATAAATGTCTATGTTCATACGCAAACAACAGTATTTTTGGACTGATTTTTGGACAAAAACTGATAATGTCGTGTTTGTTCCCTGAAACTCATGCTGTCAGCCCCTTTCCATAACTGTAATAGAGCAGTTGAGAATGAGGCAGGCATGAATGCTGTTTTCAAAAGGCCTTACATCCTCTGCAGTGAGTCCCAGCTGCGCCAGAACGTCCTTGGCTTGCTCTGCATTGCACACAGCCGCTGGACGCTCTTCAGCTGGCAAGTTGGAAAGGGCCTCAATGTTTTCCAGCACCAGCCCGGCTACTGCCTTGCAGTCTTCGCAACTGACGTCCGGCAACGGCTGACTGACAGCAACTGAAACTGATCTTTCTAGGTCTTCCGAAAGAAATGACTTCTTACCTGTGAACAAACCGGCCAAAAGTAGCAGAGGAGACATGGTCCGTTGAAGAAAAATGATAGACACACACTTATATCTGTGGGTTATTGCCTGAACTGGGTTTTATAACAGTAATAGAGCTGATTAAATACGCCCATGCTACACAGCTGCAGGTCTTTATCTCTTTTCCTTTTAGAGAAGCTGAACAGTTAGCTATTAATGCTCTCAACACAATGGAATCAGTAAACAGAGCAGGTAATCCTATTCAATCACAATGTGGGAGTCGGACTGGAACTGAAATGTAAAATGCTACGGTAAAACTCATACATGTAACAGGTCATCCCTGAAGAGGGCAGGGGAGTGGGGGTCTGTGCCCAAATTTTAGTGGAGGGGTTAGGTAGTAATACATTGAAAAATCACAAAAAATCACACTTTTGGGCTAAACATCGCAAATTTGGGCTCAAATACAGCTAATCTTGTTTTACAGGCGATTTTAGCAATTTTAGTGACTGAAATTCTAAAAAAGTCGCGAAAGTTTGCAAAAAAATTGCTTGCCAGAAAATCGGCTGAGGTAGCAAAAATCGTCTCGGCGGTCCCCGATTGGGGGCTGGCCTAAGTGGCACACGGAAATAGCCCCAGACAAGCATGGCAAGCTCTTCCATTAATAGCGCTGGGCTATTTTTCATGCGTGCTTTTGGTGACGCCTAGCTTTGGAGCGTGTGTGTTAATTATTTGAATGCTACACTAGCCATCTCAAGTATCATAATTTTTCTGCCAATACAAGGTATTTCTAGTTAAAAAGCAAGCAACTGTTACGGACGGAACACATTATGTAAGTGAAAAATGAACTGTTTTGCAGCCGGAGCGTTTAGGATGCGTGCTTCAGTGGACCATTACCGGAGTTTTCCACTTAGTATCCCAGGGGATATAACACGGAAAATCACGTTTCTCAGTGAAACATTGCCGCCAGTTAATATCTCAGGGATATTAACTGGACAAAGCCATGGGATATTAACTGGAAACGGCATGGGATATTAACTGGAACAATGTTTTATCATAGATACAGTATCCGTGTGCAAAGGAAATTATTACTGATTTGACATAAACATTGCCGCCAAGTAATATCCCATGGGATATAAAGCGGAACAAAGGTCCATGTAATATCCCAGTGGGTTATTAAGTGGGGTGGGATACTATGTGGGAATCTCCGGTACGGCTATTTTAGCTCCGCCTACTTTTTGTTGCTCGTCCGTCCTTGTGTATCGTGCGACCACTGTAGAAGGGCGCCATTATTAATTAAAGTGTGCGCGTTTGTATTTTCCCGCTTGTTTATAAAGGGTGCATGCTAGAATTGGAACGTGCGCTTTTATTACAAGTTTCACGATATCTATCCCATCCCAATCAGCTGCCACAATAAAACTCTCAAATTTCTATGCATACAATGTAGGTAGCACGATTTACTACTGTTATGACGGATTAACCCGATTTCTGCAACGGAACTGTTTGTTGAAGTTTTCTCTGACCAGCTTGGAGAAGATCAGCAGCAGCCAAGGATTGAGGCAAGTGAACAAGGTCGAAGCTGCATAATACACGATGCTAACTGTAACAGAGTGCGAAGCTACTCTTTGTTCATCGATGAGCCATACAAAGTCGCAGCAGCTCATGATCACCAGCGGTAAGCAGATCAAAAATCCGATGAGCGCCATTTTCTTTTCTCGTTTATACATTTCTTTCTCGTGCTGATTCTTCATGTTCTCACTCTGATTGCAACTAATCAGTACCATACAGATGTACAAGATTAGTATGGTAGGAATTGTAAGTAGCTCCAGCAAAATTCCTGTGCTCAGGTAAACCATAGCTGCCTGTAAAGAAATTCGTGCCAGTTTTCAATGATTTTGAATGTTCCACTTAACATTTCTGTTTAGGAACCATTCTCCTTTGTCGCCATCTTCACTCACGTAAAAAGCACTCTGACAACAAGGCAAGACCATTGCTAAGCCCATTGTGACTCCAGTTGACCACTGCATGACCACAGATGCCTTCACAACCCTTGAGTTCCATGCCTGTTTTTGCAAACAAATTTGCAAAGAAACAGCTATAAAAATTAGAATAATTCCTTCTAACTGAAACCTTGGGTTTCTACTATTTTCTTTGAGTCACATTGAATGACTTTTAACCTTTTTCAAATGACCGGGTTTTGAACGCATGGCAAAGTTTCTGGCTTTCCTGATAGGTTCACGGTCCAGCTTTCCGATATGTTCGGTCCAGCTTTCCTGTTCTCAATCGTTTAAATGCGAAAGAGGGTTCTACATTGCGGCAGGGGTTCAATTAGAAGGTGTAGATTACTGTTGTGAAACTAAACGGCCTTGCCACAGCCGTGAACCGGTTGATGGTTAGGATGAGGGCGCCGTTCCATTGCGCGCTGGGCAACGCCCAGGTTCCAATCGCTAACAAAGTGGCCACAAACGTGCTGTGCTTCACCTCTTCTATGTACAACCAAAGTACAATGTCTCGACTACACTTGTAAATAGTGTACCTAAAGTTCATTTGACTTTGCTTTGCTGTTTGCTTGTAGATTTTAGGATTTTAGGTAAGCACATGATAGATACACAGCACTCATGCAACAGGCCCCTGGTGAGAGTAATGGTAGGGGTTCTCCAGTTTATGAGCACTACTGTGTTTACATTTTCTGGTAGGGGGCTTAAACTGCTGTCACTGTGCTAGCTTGGTGACGGCAGGTAGATTTGGTTTTCAAGAGGAAACCCCTAACACCCAGCCAGTTGCCTGTACACGATCACAGTGAACTCACAAAATGTCAGCAACACCCAGTGCAACGCAAAGATGAAAGAAACTGCTGTTGAGATTATTCTTGCGGTGTTTTATGAGCACCCATAAAACCAAACAGTAGAGAGCCATAGACACCAATGACAATATATTTGTTGTGAGTAGGACTGTTACATAGAAATAGAACCGGGGCTTTGCACCTGTAAACTCAACCAGGCTAGCATTCATTTTGTTACTCCAAGCCGAGGATGCTTGATCGATCTGGTTAGTTCGGTGGCTCTCTGTCTGTCTGGCACGAAAGCTCATCACGATACTTCGCTTGAATAGCAGACTGGCCTAATTAAGCATTTTCAAATGGCAAAGCAGATCAAAATCAATAGAAACTGTTAGGTATGAGTCAAACTTTAGGTCACGCAGTGGATTCAACATTCACATTTTGTGTAATGGTTGCCTTTACTCTGACAGAGAAGCAGAGCGATTACATTCGAGGGTAGACTGTACTCTTGCAACAGAACTGTTTCTTGAAGTTTTCTCTGACCAACTTGGAGAAAATCAGCAGTAGCCAGGGATTGAGACAGGTGAGCAGAGTGGAAGATGAATAGTAGACAATGCTGATCACAACAGACGCAGAAGCAGCTGCTTGTTCGTGAATAAGCCATGCCAAATCGCAGCAGCTAATAGCCACAAGAGGCAAGCAGATCAGAAAGCCCATGAAGGCCATTTTCTTTTCACGTCGATACTCTTCTTCTTGCAGGCGACTCTGCATTTTCTGCTTGTGTTTGTAGCTGATGCATACCATGCTCATGTATAAGATGAGCATTGTGGAAATGGTAAACAGCTCCAGAATTACACCTATCCTCAGGTAGGCTATGGCTGCCTGAAGGATAGCAAATTACTCCATGAAAAACTTTACGTGTATTCGATTCATGCTGGTGTCAAAAAAGCTGACTTTTCTGTTGGGCCGACATTTGGTAATATGCTCATGTGTTGGTGCGTATATTACAAACTGTCGGCCCAACAGAAAAGTCACAGCCCGACTTTTTTGGACACCAGCATGAATGCGCCTTTTGAGAATACTTAGTTTACTTGGCTTTGAAGAAACCACTCCCCTCTGTCACCATCCTGGTTGACATAGAATTGATTGCGACAGCATGGGAATGCCAACCCCACAGCCATTGCAACTCCAGTGGACCACTGGAGTATCACAACAGTCTTCATAATCTTTGAGTTCCAGGCCTAAGCATTTTCTCAAATTGAATAGACATTTCCACCGAAACCTTTACTGCGTCAAAGCTGAATGGTCTTGCCACAGCCACACCGATTGACTGTTAAGATGATGACACCGTTCCACTGAGCGCTAGGCAGCATACAATCGCCAACGGCGGCTAACAGAGTGGCCAGAAAAATACTGTGCTTTACTTTGTCCAGCAGCAACCAAAGTACAGTGTCGCGAATGTACTTGTGAATGATGTAGCTGAAGTTCTTTTAAATACACTGTAATCATTACGAGCAACTTGACCTACATAATGTCAGTCAAGCCTAAAGCTATGCAGAGATGGAGGAAACTGCTGTTGAGTCTGTTTTTGCGGTGCTTTATCAGCACCCACAAAACCAAACAGTAGAGGACCAGAGACACCAGTGACACTAGATTCGTTGCCAGCATTATTGTAAAGTACAGGCGATTACTGGCCAGCTCAACCTGGCTGGCGTTCATTTTGTCGCTCCAAGAATAATAGAACGTTTTAGTTAAACTCACCTGATGTGCGTGCAGAGTCTGTCACGATATCTTGGATAATTAATGGGTAGCAACGTTGAATTAAACTTATAAAAAGTTTGGGCTTGTTCAGAGTCAGGCTTAGGTTACAGCTTTGAGAGGTAAAAACGACCCCAAAATGCTAGCACCCTTACTTTGAGCAGTGTAGCTCCTGTTCTAGGCACTGACTTGTACATACATGCACAAACGGTTATTGTAATAGCTTTGCTTTGCACTGACAAAATATCACCCCGATCCATGAAATCCGTAAATCGGTCACCGAGAAAACGCTACATTTGAGGGTAAACATGACTTCTGCAAAGGAACTGCTTCTTGAAGTTTTCTCTGACCAACTTGGAGAAAATCAGCAGCAGCCAAGGATTGAGACAGGTGAGCAGAGTGGCAGCTGCGTAGTAGACAGTGCTGGCTACAACAGACGCAGAGGCGGTTGCTTGTTCGTGGATAAGCCACGCAAAATCACTGCAACTAATAACCACAAGAGGCAAGCAGATCAAAAAGGCCATTATCGCCATTTTCTTTTCGCGTCTGTACTTTTCTTCTTGCATCTGACTCTTAATTTTCTGCTTGTGTTTGTAGCTGATGCACACCATGCTCAGGTATAAGATCAGTATGGTGGGAATGGTAACCAGTTGCTGCATTAAGCCCATCTTCAGGTAGACTATGGCGGCCTGAACACATGACAAACGACTCTTCCAAAAAATATATATAACTGTAACATATCAAATTTACTTGGCTGTGAATAAATGAATGATGTCTGTTACCATCTGGACTGACATAGAATTTGCTGTGACAGCATGGGAATACAAACGCCATACCCATCGCCACTCCAGTTGACCACTGGAGTATCACAACAGTCTTCAAAACCTTTGCGTTCCAGGCCTTAAAGCAATATCTCATTTTGAACACACCTTAGAAGTTCATTTTGAATGAAAACCATTACTGCGTCAAAGCTCAATGGTCTTGCCACAGCCATGAAGCGATTGACTGCTAAGATCATGACACCGTTCCACTGAGCGCTAGGCAACATCCAATCACCAACGGCTAGCAGAGTGGCCAGAAAAATACTGTGCTTTACTTTGTCCAGCAGCAACCAAAGTACAGTGTCGCGAATGTACTTGTGAATGATGTAGCTGAAGTTCTTTTAAATATACTGTAATCATTTACAGCAACTTGACCTACAGAATGTCAGTCAAGCCTAAAGCTATGCAGAGATGGAAGAAACTGCTGTTGAGTCTGTTTTTGCGGTGCTTTATCAGCACCCACAAAACCAAACAGTAGAGTATCAGAGACACCAGTGACACTAGATTTGTTGCCAGCATTATTGTAAAGTACAGGCCATTACTGGCCAGCTCAACCTGGCTGGCGTTCATTTTGTCGCTCCGAGAATAATGGAATGTTTTAGTTAAACTCAGCTGATGTGCGTGCAGAGTTTGTCACGATATCATCCGAACAACAACCGCTGTTTCCCTATCCGTATTCCACTCGACGTCAACACCTACCTACCTAGATTCCCGGATACCATTCCCCACCCGCGCTGCCGCGGGTTACTGTAATATTGCTGCATGTGAAACAACACAAAGCGCGCGAAGTTTAAACGACTTCACAGAGAATTGGTAGTAAAAGCACTAAAACAGAACAGCTTAAATCTCCAAGCAGTTGCAATTTTTATAAATACCAATACCCGGTATGCCAATTATTTTCGGAATACCTGCCTGCAAGTGCAAACATCCCTCCCCTTTGCTGTCGCAGGTGCAACAGCAGCTCCGGTTCAGTTCCCATTTACCTACGTATTTACCGTCACCGACTTTTGGAGGCCTGGGTTTGGTCTGGGCCTGACAATTTTCCAAATATAAAAGTACCCCTAGAGACGCATCAGTACAGGGCACGCCCCCTGAGGGCTTGTTTTCCAAATATAAAAATATCTATAGGGACGCATCAGTCTTTTGGTCTCCATTCTTTCAGGTCCGGAGGGGCCACCCAGCTTCTCGAACATGGGGCCGACCCCAGTTCCATCCGCGAATTGGACAGATGGCGTTCCGAGCGCTCCATGGATCGTTATCTTCTGTTAGTACAATGTAAATGAAGAGCGCAGAAAGAGTGTTAGTGGGCAACAGGTGCACAATGTCTAAAAAGAACGGTGCACCTTTGGATTTTGGAACAGGAGGAAGCCCGAAAGATCCATTTTTTCAGTTTATCCGTGAAAATCGTCAAATTTCTAGATTCTACGTACAATATCGTTAGATAAGGAATTCCAGATCTGTATCACCCTCATCGAGAAAAAATGTTTTCGACAGTCCAAATTTTTTCCCAAAGAAGGAAGAGACAGTTTCTGAGAGTGGCCCCGTGTAGAGCAAAGGAGAGGTCTTTGGAAAAAGTCGTCAAAAGACAGATCGATCAAGCCATAAACTATTTTGTAAACGAATTGCAAATCAACCACGAGCCTGCGGTACTCGAGTGTTTCAAGGGTTAGCGCCTTAAGGCGTTCAAAGTAAGCGCATTGCAGGTGTGCAAGGCCAGAGAGCCGCAGTGTAAAACCTCGTTGAACACCTTCAACCACTAATATACCTTTCTTTTTGTATATGGGTTCCATACAGCAGTAGCATATTCTAATTTGGGCCTGACATACATTGTACGTCTTAAAAAGCTCAGTAAGAAATTTGGGGTTACGGTATGAAAAAGCTTTATGAATCAAATGAGCTCGTTTGGACGCATCGCTGGCGGTTTTAACACAATGCTTAGAAAAGGATAAGTTGTTATGGTGGTCAAGTCCCACAAGAACACCTAAATCCATGATCTCTGAGACCGAGTTAATTTGTGAACCATTAATTTCGTATTTGTGCTTTGGGTTTGTATTCTCTAAATGAAGTATGGAATGTTTGTGCAATGCAAGTTTAAGTTTGACCGAATTACACCAGGTGAAGATGGCTTCAATGGTACGTTGAAACTGAGACAAATCCGTTTGGTCTTTAGGCAAAGCAAACCTAGATATATCTTTTTTTATATGTTTTCACACCAAACATAGAGCAGATAGCGCATACCGTAGTAATCCGGCTGCGGCGGCGCCGACTGGGGGGAATGGGCCTCCTCCCACCTACCTACCGGGAATCGAAATCCATATTACAACCGAATCGCGGTTAAAAGCGCGGATTGACGCGGAGCGGAGGCTATCGGCTGTTGTGTGTTGTGCATTGTTTACGGTCGGTTAAATTGTCATGAGTCATCGCGGTAGCTGTCACTTTTGCCATTAATTAGTCAGCGTTTGTCAGCGCACAGGTGTAGCGCCTGGCGTTTCATTTGCGCGACGGAAATTTTAACGATAATTAGCTGGAGCAAGCTGCCACTTGACTTTTGGTTTCTTTCTTCTTCAGAACTGCTGCTGGGTCGCCGTCATGAATATGATGCGATTTCTGAGATCGCGCATCCATCCGGACGCTAAGCGAGCCGAAAAGGAGGAGTTTTTCGATTTCGCTAAAGTGAGCCTCTCTCTACCTACTGATTGACCTACCTAAAAATTGCGGACTTTTTTATTTTATAGCCATAGGAATCTTATCTTCATACATGTAATAGGGGGTCCGGGGGTTTCTGCCCCCACCCGCTTTCGGCCTGAGCCCGATCGTTGACACTCTAGACGATTTTCTGGCAAGTAATTTTTTTCAGCGAATTTTTGCAATTAGAATTGCAGACACAAATTGCTAAAATCGTCGGTAAAACAACACGCTTTAGCTGTATTGAGCCCAATTCAGCGATTTTTAGCCAAAAATTTTTGAGCGTTTTTACTAGCCAACCCCTCCGTTCCTTGAAACTTAGGCTCAGACCCCCAGGCCCCAACCCTTCTGCTGTCGACGGATGACATGTTGCAATGTTGCATGTATGATATTGATAGCAATTCCATCACGCCCGAAGAATATTTGAATTTTATTACTTTACTACTGGGTTTTCCCGCAAATAAGTCCCCATAAAGCCATCAGGGCTCATTTGAATTTATCTTTCGATAAATGGGCTGATTTTTGGTTTAATTATTTTGTCTGTCTGCAGGTCCCAAATTGGCGGTTTTGTTATGTAAAATGCGTGAAACCATTTCGATAAACATGGTAAATTGAGTAAAATCGAAACAGTGGGTGAAAATGCAATGCTATTTGCTCGGTCACAATTTATTTGCAAATAGCGTTGAAAGATTGCATTTACCTCTGTTCTATTACATTTGACAGAAAAAGGCGGGAAAATGAAGTTTCCATGCATAAGCCAATGGGCTTCGGTTTGGTTTCAGTATGGACGACCAAAAAGTGCCAAAACCTAAAACAAGCCCATGGGTTTATTTACGGAAAAACACATACACATGTCATGCCTGCATAAATTTAGATTGATTTTATATACAATCTTGAAATAGCAGGCCCTAAAAAGCTGTATAAACGGCTCAAAATAACTTTATCTTCATAAATTGAAACGGTCAGACGTGCCTGATTGATTAATGTTAATTGTGCATTTTTGAGTTGTTTCTGAACATGGAAACACTGCTCTTAACAGCGTAGAACACTTGTGCAAGCATACATGGGTCGAGGTAGTCAAAATCTGAAAATTTGCGGTAGGCCTACCGATTTGAGGAGAGGAGCCGCAGCCATTTTGGTGGGTGGGGTCAGGAACAGAAGTCCGATTCAGGTGGGTGGTTGGGGTCGTTGAGGGGGGTCGAACCCAAATCGGGGCAATCGGGGCTGGGGTGAGCAACCCCCAGCCCATGTATTTTGCAAGTTTGTGAGCAAATAACATACTCAACCAGTGTAGTCAGCGGCCGTATCTATCAGGCCAAGCAAGCAGAATTTCAGAAAAAATGCCTCAGTTTGAAACCCATCTAACTAAGGCGATTGCTAATTGATCAAAAGAACGATTTTTGCAGGCGTTTTCACTGCTTTTTGAGAAGCGTTTTTTACGAAATTTTTATATTTCTTGGCCAATTGGCGATAAACGTTTCCTTACCAAGTTGGCCAGGTGAAGTTTGTACTATGCTAAACCGTGCGAACGCCGTTTGCAAACTTGGTTTGGCCCTTATGTGGGACAGAGATAAAATTTATTTAAACTCGGGGACTGCTTGAACATTTTTCAGTCAGCAGCACTCACAGTTGCCAATTAAAAATGTCAGTCTGGCGCAGTTAAACGAAATTCTGAAAAACGAAAAACACCTAAATCCAAAATTCAAAACTTTTAAATAATTGTGTCATTAATTTATAGGTTGTCGGCAGTCAAACCTGGTCTTGATTTAGTTCTCGCACTGAACCATCATTACGTGGGTTAGCATTTCGGCAGAGGGGGCAGTAAATTTTGAAATCCTGAGGGTGGGTAAGCCATAAAGTCCGATTTTTTTACTTTCCAAGGTTTTTAGGCTTATTTTTCGCTAGATAAGCTATTATGAGCTCATTTACACTTTCTACACAAAATTCTTCCTAAAAGGCCCTGAAAGGAGGTGGCGGCGGCCTGAGGGGGCAAACCCCCTTTTCCCATGTCTCTTGGTAGGTGACACATTTGCCAGACGAAAGAAATCATTCTGATCAATTTTCTGTTTTTTTTTCTAATTTTCTACCGTGCGTTTTATCGGCGCTTCCCAGCTAGTTAGTGCAGATGCAAAGCCGCAGCCGATTTACGACCGGCAGCTTTCTTTCTACTTTGTATCTTTTTAGTCTCACGCAAAACCTCTCCAGTTGATTGTATTTCAAACGAGCAATTAGGGCTGTTGTGGTAGTTGGTGGCTCGTGTGTCTGTGTCTGTCGTGCTGATTCGATTACCGGCCAATTCATAGCTAATAAAGCGGCGTAATTAGTGATTTATGCCAGTCCGTCCCAATGCTTTTTGCAATCTATCCGCTTCCATTATGTAAATGGCGTGAGCTCGCATTCGGGGCAGAAGGGACGATCCGTTTCCTCTGGGAATAGTAAAAAAAAGCCGGCGAATTTTTAGATTACTTGCTATTTTTAGACACTGCAACACGGATTTGCCTCTAAAGCCTGCTGTCTGGATTACGATGCTCAGCTGGACTTACTGGCCATTGGAACCAAAACCGGATGCATAAGAGTGTATGTTCTCTTCTTATTCCTACCTATCTCTTTTATACACCACACACTTAAACTTTTGGTAGAGGCTTTTCCTAGTACAATAATAATAATTACGCATCAAAAGCAACATTAAATGCAAAACATGCTGCTTCTTAGGTTAACATATTGCTTACACAGTGGCTCCGATACCTAGATTTTCAGACTGACAGATTCCATAACGCCACTGCTAGTTATTATCTATACATCTAACAACAGGATGGTCTTCCCCAACCCGAGTTAGGTCGGACCCCCCTCCCCAAGACGATTGTTTCGACCCCCTCCGATGTTTCTGACAAGTAATTTTTTGGGCAAATTTTTGTGATTGTTTTAGAATTTCAGGCACAAAATTGCGACAATCG
This sequence comes from Sabatieria punctata, assembly GCA_030248155.1. Classification (NCBI taxonomy): domain Eukaryota; kingdom Metazoa; phylum Nematoda; class Chromadorea; order Araeolaimida; family Comesomatidae; genus Sabatieria; species Sabatieria punctata. The sequence continues at coordinate 177,131 of JASANB010006704.1, forward strand.
CCTGTAAAACAGCACTTTTAGCTGTATTTGATTAAGCGATTTTTGACGATTGTTAGCCGAAAAATTGCGATTTTTGCGCAATTTATTAGCTGAAAAACGTACTCGCCAGAACAATTGGGGGTGGGATGGAGTGTCTTTCCTAAGTGGTCGTGTGTGTGTGGAGTAGACCCCTTTTTACATGCACTAAGCCATTGATGTTTGGTTTCTTCAAATTGTTTCTATCAAATTACTCGGAAATGCAGTTTCTACACGATCTTGGGACCACGAAAACTCAATGAGAATTTTTTAAAAAAGTCTCAAGCTCCGACATGGGCTGAGGGGTGGAAAATTTCCAAGTCCTGAGTGGGTAGAGAGGGTTGATGGTTAGTAAGCCTTATACAAAATTATTTTAAAAAATTCTTTAGGGGTTAGCGGCGGTCTGGGGGTAGGTCAGTCTCTTAGGGGGCAGCCCCCTTTGCTCATGTCTGCTTCTGCATACAGACTTTTATTGGTATCAAGTTGAAATGATTCAGCTATTTCACCTGTGCAAACCGGTATTCACCAAGAACATGTTTTTATTCACACAAGCAAGTAGATATAGTTGAGTGTAGGTTAGCAGAAAGATGTATGGCGCACACGTAACAGGTGGTCTGCCTGAGCGGGACGATGTTTACTGGGACGCAATTTTTGGGGCCATTCTTTTCTACAATTCCCGACACGAACATTGCTAAAATTGCTCTTGAAAAATAGCCACTTTTACTTGTATTTCAGCCAGTTTTGCTCGGATTTACTTTTCCCTCTGAATTTTAGGCGAAGTTGCCGTATGGTGCTGGCTGGGTCGGCTTAAAAGTGGAGAGTTTTTTGAAAAAAATAGATTGGCTCAATTTTTCACCAAGTCTGATTTAGTGGCCGAGCCAATTTTATATAAAACCGATTGATCTTCATATCTCAAACATCACTGCTTCTGTGCTATCTAGTGTGACAGGAAGAGATCGTATTTCAGAACTGCCACAGCCAACTAACCCCGTCCATTAACACTTGCCGCTGACTAAAGGGAGGACCGGTTTTGTCAGTAACACTCAATTTCTGATCTGAATAGTGAATCTGCCCGACCTAAACTGCGCCGGCAGTGCAGGTGCACAAATGCTGCATTGCAATAGTTGTTTGCGCAGGCTTTGCAGTGGTTAAAAGGGCTGCAGCAAAATGCGCTCCGCTGATTGATGGACTGGGAATCGGAACGCAGATCGAATGACACTGCGGTTGGGACCAATTTGTTCGCTTTAAAACTCAATCGCCAGTTGGCCTTGCGTCGGGTTACAGGCGCTTTGTTCTGCGTCTTCGGGCTTAGTCAGTTTCAAACAGACGCAGCAAAATGACACTGTTGGTTGGTGTCGACAGACTAAATTACACTGAACTGGGAAGTTAGTTGTTTGCACACATCTGGTTATTAAAATTATTTTTAGGAAGCTCTTTTCTTTAAGCAGTCACATTATTCCAGTTGGATGAAAACTGTACGGCGCTTAAGGAAAGAAAGCTTTCTTTTCAGAAAATCTCTACTGGCCTTCAAAACCACAGGGATTTATCTTGCTTTTAGAATCTTGTTTTGCTTAGTTTTACAGCCCTGTGAAGAGTGCGTAGACTTCTTGCGTATAATTAGGTGCTATGCACAGGTATTGGGATTGGGTTTAAGTAGCACATGACCATTAATTATCTCTGTTCTTATCGAATTAATATAAGGATCTGTTTTTCCCCATTTCTAATTATTAGAGAGAAGGTGTCAGAGATTGAAAATTGCCTCTTTTGGTATTATACGTACTCTTAATAGTTCTCCGACTCGGCTCAAACTTTGCACAGGAGCATATCCGTTTGCCTCACTCAAGTGCATTGCGATTATTATTAGTATTAGGATTAGAAGTTTAACGACGCGGCAATTTCCTCCATCGACCGGGCCAAAGTGACTCATCGGAGTTTTACGGCGCTCCAGTGTTTGAACAGCCACTGGTATTGGCGCGAGGAGAGAGGTCAGTCTCAGTACCGTGGGATAGAATTCGATCGGCCGCTCTGTTTGGCTGCTGTTTGGCTGTTCGTTAGTGTACACTCTCCATTGACCCCAACCTCATTGGCCTCTGGCTGCCCGGCCGGCAGCACAGCAGCAGCAGTGCACAGGCCGTGTCTATTAACGTCAGGGGACGACCAAATCGTAAACACCGGCGGCCGCGCCGCCTGGGACCGGGCGACGCTGGGCAGGCAGGCAGGCAAAAAAAGCAGCGGGAAATTGATGAGGCTTTGAGAGAATAGGCTCAGCTCGAAATTAAAGATACGAGTTGAGCCGGCCGACATTGAATTGCTGCGCTGGGGGCTGCTCTGCAATTTTGTTAGACCAGAACAGAACTTGCTTGAGGAAGCCCTGGTGATTACTAGCCTAAACCTGTAAGCCACTGGCCTCTTGGACAGGGAATCGATTCTAAGAGACAGAAAAAATAATTACGTACTTCCAACCGACTTGTAAAGGACCGTCCTATTTGGCTGTAGAACACTTGAATCAAAAGACAGTATGTATTGAATGCATGTTGATGTAATGAGCGGTATGGGGTCCCTAATGCTTGAAGCAGACCACCCAGGTGAGGACACTGACACTGACACTGCCTCAGATTTTTGACAAGCAATTTCTGGAGTTTTTTCAACTGTTTAGAATTTCAGACCCAAAAGTTTCCCAAACTGACTCTAAAACCGGGCGTTTAGCTGTGCTTGAGCACCAATTACCGCTTTTTTCTATTATTGACGGGTTTTTTGTCCTCTAACCCCGCATCTCTGGCCTGTTAGATGCTTGATTAATTAATTATTACACCACAACACAAGCTTAGAATTCATTTGTAGAGTACAGTAAAATATTAATGGTGTACTAATAGTATTAATTAATGAGTTACAGCGGTTACTTCGATAAAAGCAAGAATGAATAAGCATACACAAACTTGACAGTATAATGATGTTCCATTGAAATTTTCGAATGAGAAAAGGAAAAATATCAATTCAAACTGCCGAAATTTTGTGCAAACAGAGTTACTTAAAGTGATGCTATACAGTATAGACTCGGACGCTAGAAAAATATCACATTTATGGAACTGCCCCATTTATTGGAGCTCCCTTTTGAAGCACGATACAGTGGTGAATTTATTATGCTTGTTGCAATTTCAAATTTTATCTAACTTGAAAAGCTCCAGTTCCAACCGATCGCTACTGCCGAGTATTGACTGCAATAGTTTAATCATACCAATATCCATAAATAAACAATTATCACAATACAACGCTAAGAAAGCTGCATGTATCCACAGTGTGCAAACATTCTTCTAAACCCTCTTATGCACGTACATAGTGCACCTTTTCTGCAAACCGACACAGAATTTCTTTTCTTTCTTTTTAGATTGGGAGCTCCCGGCGTAGAGATCAGCGCTCAACACGAAGGCGAGAAGCCGGTGACTAGAATATTTTTCCTCCCTGGCCAGGTGATTATTATTGTCTATCTTAGATTGCCAAAGCTGTCTGGGGTCTCTGAGATAAACGATCTAATAAGGGCCGGCCGGGTGAGGTCGGGCTTAGCTGCTGTCTGCCAGTCTGGCCCATAAATCGGCTTTATCGCCGCGCTATGATGCCATTAAAGCTTGGTGGCCGTCTGAAAATCGAAACCGCGCCGCGCTAATCGGTCTGGGAACGTGTCACAAGTGGACATGATCGGCTCTGAATTTCTTGATGCTCTTTCCAGGCCAGACTGCTGACGTTGTGCGAGGACCAGTCGGTCAACCTCTGGGAGGCCAACTTCAAAGAGGGCCGCGGTTCTCTGCACCTCAAGAAGTCTTTCGCGTTGGATGGAAAGCTGAAAACGGTCAGTTCGACGGCTCTGCAGACCGCTCAGACCGACCAGTCAGCGCAGAGCTGGCGGTTGCTGATTGGAACTGAGGGTGGCAATGTCTATCACCTCGATGCAGCCACTTTTGAACTCAAGGACTACATCATCTATCAGGACTCTATTGTTCCTAGGTACCTTTGCTCTCTCTCTGTCTGTTTGTCTGTCTGTCTCTCTCTGTCTGTCTGTCTGTCTGTCTGTCTGTCTGTCTGTCTGTCTGTCTGTCTCTGTCTGTCTGTCTCTGTCTGTCTGTCTGTCTGTCTGTCTGTCTGTCTGTCTCTGTCTGTCTGTCTGTCTGTCTGTCTGTCTGTCTGTCTGTCTGTCTGTCTGTCTCTGTCTGTCTGTCTGTCTGTCTGTCTGTCTGTCTGTCTGTCTGCCTGTCTCTGTCTGTCTGTCTGTCTGTCTGTCTGTCTGTCTGTCTGTCTGTCTGTCTGTCTGTCTGTCTCTGTCTGTCTGTCTCTGTCTGTCTGTCTGTCTCTGTCTGTCTGTCTGTCTGTCTGTCTGTCTGTCTGTCTGTCTGTCTGTCTGTCTGCCTGTCTGTCTCTGTCTGTCTGTCTGTCTGTCTGTCTGTCTGTCTGTCTGTCTGTCTGTCTGTCTGTCTGTCTGTCTGTCTGTCTGTCTGTCTGTCTGTCTGTCTGTCTGTCTGTCTGTCTGTCTGTCTGTCTGTCTCTGTCTGTCTGTCTGTCTGTCTGTCTGTCTGTCTGTCTGTCTGTCTGTCTGTCTGTCTGTCTGTCTATTAATGCAGTGGATGTTGTTGTAGCATTCCGGAGGACTTTAAACTCAGTGCAGCGGGAGCTTTAGAATCATTGGCAGTTTGTCCGACAGATGCCAATAAAATTCTGCTGGGCTACAACCGAGGTCTAGTGATTCTGTGGGATTGCAGTACCAATGCAGTCACTCACTCCTATCTTTCCGAGCAGTCAGTTGAGGTGGTTCATTTAATTCTTACGGTTGCTTATAGACAAACTAACAGTTTTCTACCGATTTCAGACTGTGCACTGGCACAGTTCGGGCGAGAAGTTCATGTCGGCCCACAACGATGGGTCGTACGTGGTTTGGAGCACCGTTGACAACACCAAACCTATGCTTAGTCCAAACATTCCCTTCGGTCCGTTCCCTTGCAAACCGATCGAGCGGCTCTTGTGGAAAACCTGTGCCTCGTGAGTCTAAAATTTGCATATTCTACGCACGCACAGAACAAATTGCAGGATTTTTAAAAATTGAGTACCGAAAGAAATCCTGCCATTTCGGCCTGGAGTTACCAACTTAGCTGAAACTGGGAAGATATTACCTGAATTTAGTGTTGTAGTTTGTGTTAAAACTTTAGTTTCCCTTCCCAACGCACTGTTTGCTATAGAACTAGGGATGCAACCTCAGTTCACTATCCTGCAGCTATTCGAAATCGATATTTTTATATCGAATAATACCGAGTAGCACTGAAGAGTGGAACGTTTTAGAATTTCAGCTAATCTGATACGTTTTCTGAGTTAAAATTAGGTCAAATTTTAAACGTTGAATATTTTAATGATTATTCTTTCAAAAATTACTAACAATATCAACCAAATCCTCTTTTCTGTGCGTTTTTACGAGAGAAATTAAAATTTTTAAACTAATTTTTATTCGATTACCGTACCTGGCTTCCGTTTTGCACTGTGTAACCTGAGCATCGTTACATTCGGAATTTTTCGGTTCCCGAAATGCGCTTCGGTATTCGGTTGCATGCCTATATAGAACGCTAAATAGTGCGTTAAAACAGAACTGAAATTTTAACTCAAACTCAAAGTATGACAGTAGTAAACTCTGTCAATATGCTCCAGTCTCACCTTAATTGGTCAATTGGTGCGCAAATGGCAGTTAGTTGGTTGGGCTTCTTTTTGAACTGTCTGTAGATGTTTGCTTTGTTGAGGTAAACTGGTTGCAGGTCGAGTCAGACAGTCACTTCGAACGAGCTTCTGGAGTTTAGGTACCACCGCGCCGCAGCCTACTCACCCGCTTTAGATAGCTTCTTTCTTCTGCCAGAGACTCACTGACTACTGCTTGTGACGGGCCGAATAGGGAGCAAAATTTTGTTTGTAAAAGTTTAGCTTTGGTTAGGGCGATTTTTTATAAGCATAAACAGCTAACTTTAAAACTATCCGTTTCAACTAGTTTTGAAACAGTTTATTCAGGTAATTGGGAAAAGCTTGTTCTGAACAAAAGCTGCAGTTTTGTTCGGGAGACACTCCTAAATAACTGGCTAAGAAAGAGACTGGTGGCCCGTCCCAAGTAGCAAGGCAGTCTCTGCTGCTTCTAATTGTCTAACAGACCACCCTATGAAATAACCATAGCTTCACTTTTTTATCTGGCTCGGTGGTTGAACCAATGTTGTCTGGCCCTTTCAAGTCACTCTCAGTCGTGTGAAAAACAAAGTGAAATGTGAACCACCATACATGTACATGTACCGGTACAAGGTCCGGGTCGGGGGTCGGGAGTGGGTTTTCCGTCAGGTTCAGGGTGGAGACGGAATTCCGCCCAGAGGTGGGGGCGGGGCAAAATTTCACAAAGCTCCAAAACGCCTGGAAATGCACGTTTTTCTCTGTAAGGAGGCTAAAAAGCTGATAAATAGCGTTTTAGAGCCAAAAACAAGCAGGAAAACGATAAAAAAGGGCTTCCCAAAACGCTAAATTCGGTTTCCAAGCTAATTTTAAGCTAAATATCATTTTTTTGTGTTAGTCTGTTAGTACTAAGCCACTACCAGTACTTGTACTTTTGGGCCTGGGGTGCCTAAACTGTCTGGGGGTGAGGCTGGTTTGGCCTTTCTAACTATGGAACCCCCAAAACCCCTTTAGTACATGTATGTGAACAACCAATACCTAATTAAATCACTCTACTAACATTCACGATCGCTACTAACAATCTGTTCACGTTTGCATTTAGCATTCAGATTTGTAGTTAACTGTTTGGGTGACTTTAAAAAGCGGCTAGAAAACAAAAAAAGAAGATAAGGTTTGAAAACGTGTTTCCCGTTTGATTTAAGGCCAGATGACGAGTTGCTGTTGTTCACCGGAGGAATGCCGCGCGCCTCCTACGGAGACCGATACACGGTGGCGGCTCAGGGCAAGAAAAACGTTGTGTTCGACTTCAGCTCCAGAGTGATCGACATGCTCACCATCGACCGACCGCACGGAGACGGTAATGACTGGCTGCACATCAGTGAGGGCTCAAATTGTTCGGCTAATCGTGCCATTTTACATATCCACAGCGGAGCCCTTATCTCATGGGTAAAAAACATCCTTTTGGCCGACACAATCCGGTCGGTCAATACTGACTTGCACACATATAACACGTCATCCGCCGAAGGGGTTGGGTGGTCTGGCGCCGGCCGTAGGGTCTGAGCCAAAATTTTGGGAGGGGGGTTGGGCACTAGAAAACGCTCAAAAATCGAAAAATGTGCAATTTTTCGACTAAAAATCGCTAATTTGGGCTAAAATACAGCTAAAAAGTGGTGGTTTGTAGGCGATTTTGGAAATTTTTGTGTCTGAAATTGTAAAAAATCGTAAAAATTTGCTCAAAAAATTACTTGCCATACCGCAGTCGCCGAACGTGGGGGTACCATAAACGGCGTTAAGTGCCTGACTGGTTTAGGTTTACCTAGTAGTTTTTTCTGCACTTTACCTATGTAATTTCTTAGCTGAGAACTCTACCTAGTTTCAAATTTCTGAAATTTGCCAGACTGGCATACGTGGGCCGGAAAAATTCGGAGGGAGTCTGGAGATCTCGGGGGGGGGGTGAGGGTCCCGGCAAAAAGTCCAAAAAACCCTATTTTGCCTTAAATAAGCCGACCGACGCATTTGAGGGAGGTATGGCCGGCGAGGAGAGGGGGTCACTCACGTGTCAGTCAAGTTGGACAAGAAAGTTCTAAGTTCCGCGCAAGACAGCCATTGCTGCAGTAGAGTTACTCGTGTCTGTGCCGGTTCAGGTTCGGACGACCCGCACACGCTGTTGATTCTGTGCGAAGAGGAGTTGGTGGCGATCGACCTGCAACACCCAGACTGGCTGCAGCTGCGACTGCCCTACCTGCTGCCACTGCACGCCAGTCCCATCACTGCCTGTCATTACGTCTCTCACGTCAGCCAGCACGTCACAGCGTCGTTGGTGTCGGCCGGCCAAGCACAAGCCGCCGCCAAGTTCAAATTGAGCGATAGAGACTGGCCCATAAATGGTGGCGTTGTGGTGGACCAACAGCAGAGTGAGAGGAACGATCTCTTGGTCACTGGGTATGCCTCTACTCTTCTTCCTTCTTTCACTCTCTCTCTCTCTCTCTCGCTTGATTTGGTCACTTTTTAGATGATACTGGTCGAACCCGTCAGATAGGGGACTAGTGTTGGTAGACTTTTTAAAAACTTTTTTTGAAGACACATTTCGACAAATTTTTATTTTATTCGAAGGAGAGATGAAACAATATATTGGGCATTGGCAAACATGAGCCGGGGGTAAGGATGTTTACCCCTAGGCCGGCCACACCCCCCCTTCCGGAGGGAGAAAAGTTTCGCTTATTTAAGACAAAATGGGCGTTTTTTTCGGATTTTTGGGACCCCCCCCCCCCCCCCGAGGTCTCCAGACCCCCCTCCGGATTTTTCCGGCCTCTGCATACATGTAACCGGGGGTCTGCCCCCACCCGACTTAGGCCAGACCCCCCCCCCCCCCCGAGACGGTTTCGCCGACCCCCCTCCGATTTTTCTGGCAAGTAAATTTTTGAGCAATTTTTTGCAATTTCAGACACAAAAATTGCCAAAACCGCCTGCAAAACAGCACTTTTTAGCTGTGCTTCAGCCCAAATTAGCGATTTTTGGCGATTTTTAGCCCAAAAATTGCGATTTTTTTCGATTTTTGATCGTTTTTTAGTGCCCTACCCCCTCCCAAAATTTTGGCTCAGACCCCCGGCCGGCGCCAGGGGCCAGATTAATAGACATAGAACTAGCACTTGCTACCACTAGAAAGAGCACAATAGAACGATCCCGGAACCTTAAGATACCCTAAGAACCCATAAATGATGATTAATAAGACTTACCGTGTGCTAATCCGAACACTTAACACGTGCTAAGGGTCTCTCGATCGTTCTATTGAGCTCGTGCTAGGGGTAGCACGTGCTAGTTCTATCTTTATTAATCTGGCCCCAGACCCCCCAACCCTCCTCCCCCTTCGGCGGATGACCTGTTACATGTATGTGCCTCTGTATGGGTATTGGGGTTAAATTCCGATATTGGCCTCCCCAATACTTAATATTGTTTTACTACACTAGATATTTTGAAGACTTTTTGCACATTTTATTTGATGTTGCAAAATGATTTTTCGTTGAATAAAATATGTCCAGATCTCCTTGATTACAGGCATATGGTATTATGTTGTTATGATAGATCTGTGAAAAATGACGTGATTTTGTGATTTATATCTTTTCCACATAATGACATTTTGTCAAATCGCATTTTTGGGCTAAAAATCGTCAAAACGTAAATTTGGGTTTAAATACAGCTAAAAAGTGCTGTTTTACACGCGATTTTACCAATTTTATGGTCTGAAATTCTAAAAAGTTGTAAATATTTGGTGAAAAAATTTTTTGCTAGAAAAATTTGAGGAAGGAGGTACGAAAAATTGTCTCGTGGCGCCGGGGGTCTGACCTAAGTGGGGTGGGAGACACCCGGACCCCTTTTACCTATATGAGTATCTTATAATCAAATGTATTCAATTGTTGGTGGGTTTTCCGGTCATTTTTGTTATGATTTGCTGGGTATAGGTTGAGTGTTTTAGACACGAAGATGGAACGGTTAAGTTCTGGACAGCCTCTACGGTCAACATGAGCTTGGTCTACGTTCTCAACACTGCTAAGATGTTTGAAGGTAACCACAGTCACCCACCAAACCCAGGCCGCCGAATTGATAATTGAATAAGATTGGTGCAATTTTTTTAACATGCAACTCTGCTTGGTTCCCGAGGTATTGGCTCTCAAAGTCAAAACGGTTATTTTGACAATGAACAACAGTTTCATATTGACAGATGCCTGCTGCTGAAGGCTACTGAGACCTTACTTGTGAAGTATTCAAGCGTGTGAGTCACCAGTAAAGCCTGGCTACGTATCCCTTAGCAGTAGAAATCTGTTTTATTATCAACTGCAACCGAATTACTCTTGTTCATTGCTGAGAGCAAATAACTTGGGAACTAGCAAGAGTATCTTAATAAAAATTTCCAACAATCTTTCCAGAATTGTCTTTCATTTAGAAAAATAAGATTCGCTCAACTAATCGGTTGACAATTAAAAGTCTGCTCTGATTGGCAGCCCAAGCACCAGCTAGACTGAACTTGTACAATGAATATAATAATGCCCAATTGTCTTTTAGCAATCTTGTAGACACAGTAGATTGTAGGGTACACCGATCCTCTGGAAGCTCCCAGCGAGGAGGACGAATGGCCGCCGTTCCGCAAGGTCGGTCTCTACGACCCGTTCAGCGACGACCCGCGATTCGGAATCCAACGACTCTCCATGGACGGAGCCACCGGCACACTGGCTGTAGGAGCTGCTGCCGGGCAGACTCTTCTCTTTCAACTCAACAACGAAACTAAAGTCAGTAGTGATTAGGGATGGCACCGGTACACCGTAGAGTTTTAACCAATTCTAATTAACCCTTGAGGCGAACACGCGATCGCCTATTTCGCCGAACACTGAGCCCATAGTCAACCTGTTCGCCAACCCCTGGTCGAACAGCACCCGAACACAAAAGGGGATAGGGGGTCCCCTAGGGGTATGGGGGACCAGAGGGTCCCTCGAGGGACGGCGGGGCGAACGCCTTAGAGACATTTTAGTAACACTTTAGAGATACTTTAGGGACACTTTAGAGACAGTTTGGGGACACTTTAGGAACACTAAAATTGATAAAATCGCCTGTCTTTTTAGCTGTGTTTGAGCCCGAATTAGCGGTTTTTTACGATTGTCAGCCAAAAATTACCATTTTTTGCTGTTTCTTAGCGTTTTTAGTTTCCCCAAAGCTTTCCTAAAGTATCGCCAAAGTGTTCCTAAAATGATCCTAAAGTGTCTCTAAAATGTCTTTGAGGTGTTCCGGCTGGTGTAAAAATCAGCATATTTTTGCTAATTTTGATCCCAAAAGACCAATTTTTTGGCAAATTCTCCATTTGGTTATTATTATCTCGTAATTTGGTGAATTGTTCGACTTTTGTAGTTTTCATTTTTTCAGGAAAAACAAACTAAAGAATGCGTTCTAAAATAACTTGTTTATTCCAGTAGGCCGCGCAGGTTTATTTATTTCAGATCAGAGTGGTCTGGACACGGCTTATTAGCTACGTAGGGGTACGGCTTGTATATTTCAGTTCGATTTGGGTATCAAAAATCGCCAAAACTGTTGCTTTGGGGTAATATCTTCACAATAATTATATTTTTAGTCGAATTTTTTCAGTAGGTCAATACTTTACAATGTTGAATCTTGTTTATTGACTGTCGAAAGTGACTTAGACCACTTTTTGACTGAAATAGTAGTATATTTGCGGCTGTGCAACTAAGATTTCACCTTATTCTCTTCTACTACTCGCTCTAAAAACCTGCTGTTGTACCGAATGTCATTAATATAAGAATTTACAATGATCTTCTTCACCATTTCTGCATATTTCACTAAGAGTTTTTCGCTTATTGGAGCACACTAGCTATACGGTATGGAAAATGCTAAACGGTATAGGGCATTTTCATACCGGTCCCATCCCTAGTAGTGTGATATGGTAAGTAGAAGAAAGTAGTAACCAAAATAAATCGGCAGGAGGTGTCGGAGGTGCCTAGAGTAGAAGTGAAGGTGGTGCAGGACCAGGAGAACTTCGTCTGGAAGGGACACGAGACCCTGCGTCTCAGAGACCAGCCCGTCACTTTCTACCCCGGCTTCGCTCCTCGCTCCTTGGTGCAACTCGACCCCCCGGCCGCTGTCACTGCTCTCGCTTTGAAAGCCGATTGGGGAGTGTAAGTTTTTTTTATTATATTTACTTTCTTTTTACCGCAAGCAGACATGGGCAAAAGGGGGCTGACCTAACCTTCATTAGGCAGCCACTACCCATCCCTCGGAAAATTGTGATAAAAGTACGCCTGGATTAGGTGTAAATGAGCTCAGAATGGCGTTTGTAACCTATTTTAGCGAAAGATAAGCCTAAAAACCTTGGTTTTAGTAAAAATGTAGGGGTTTTTGGCTTAACATACCCTCAACCACTGATCAGCCCCCTCACGATTTGAAAATTTACCACCCCCTCAGTGGAAATGCTAGCCCATGTCTGACCGAAAGTAATGTATCAGTCCGATTAGCCTTACGGCCTACGATCAGACCATGCATGTAACAGCTCCGGGCCGACCTGGGGGGAGGGGGGTAGGGGGGGTTTCCTCAGATGGGGGGTCGAGGGGGGGTTTCGTCCAGAGGTGGGGTACAAAATTTCAGAAAGCTCCAGAACGCCTGGAAATGCGTTTTTAGCACGTTTTTTTCAGTAAGGATGCTAAAAATCGCAATTTTAAGCTGCCAAATAGCTTTTTAGAGCTAAAAACAAGCAAAAAATGACAAAAAGGGCTTCCAAAGACACCGATTTCTCTTAAATATCTGCAGTGGAAGCGCCAAATTCGGTTTCCAAAGGCTTTTCAAGTGAATTTTAGGCTAAAAATTAGTGATTTCTGACCCAGTTTGTTAATACTGGAGCCACCACTAGTACTTGTATTTTTTGGTCGGGGGGGGGGGGTCCCTTAACCTGTCTCGGGGGGGGAGGTGAGGGGGGGGTTTGGCCTTTCCAGCTAGGGGGAGTAACCCCCCAAACCCCCCCTAGTACATGTATGGATCAGACTCGTGGTAGATTTCGCTACCCCCGTGATTCGTCATCTCGGACGTTGCCCTTCTTTCACTGCCAGCCACTCCTAGCCATGCTGCTGGGCGCCGGTCACCAGGAGGGCGGCCGGCGTGTCGATGCTATGATTCTGGCAGCTCCAGACGGCCGCCGGTGCCCCATATTCCAGAGGGCTCCCGGCATAGTTGGTTTCTCAGACAGCTTCTGACATCGTAGATGTTCTTCTCCAACGCGACATGCTTTGTGGAGCGGCTTTGGTGCAACGGCAGATCCAGTCGGTTCCCATTTTACCTACTCGTTGTCACCAGCTTTCGGTGGTGTGGGTGGAGCTTTGTGCCAACGACCAACTCTTTGCGGCAAGAAACTTGCCGCGCCGAGATTTTGGCCACCTTAGTCGGCGAAATGAAAGTTCAGCTACTTTAGTCCTCCTCTGGTTCCAGTTCCTGTTCCCTCCGTTTTTATTCCGGCCGACGTTACATGACTGACGACTGACTGGCTGTGTTCAGAGTTTTTCTTCTTCACTTCTACACAATTTATACCAACAACAGTTTCAACTTTTCTTTTTGTTGCAGTGTGGCGATCGGTACGGCGCACGGATTCAGTCTGGTTGATTTCATCCAGAACAAGTCGGTCTTTGCCAAGTGTCTGTTGAGCGCTGAAGGTAAACTATTATGTATTGAAGGGAAAGTGGTCTTTACTTGTCAGTCTCGTACACAACACAACACATGCACACACGCTCGTATTTGCAGTCGATTTTGGCAATTTTTGTTTTTTCTGAAATTGAAAAAATCGCAAAAATTTGCTCAAAAAATTATTTGCCAGAATAATCGGAAGCGGGAGGGGTCTGGCCTAAGTCCGGTTGGGGCAGACCCCCTGTTACATGTATGTTCTACAGTCAGGCACTGAACGCCGTTTATATGGTACCGGGCAACATATATGGTGCCAGTGCCGTAAACGGCTTTCAGTGCTTGACTGCGCTGCGCACTGGGTATATGGTAAAATACAGCATCTCTGTGTATGTACAGTACAGGAATAAATTACATGGAGCGATGCGTAGTAGAGTTGTAAAAAAAGATTTTTTTGAAAGCCAAAAAAAGCTTTTTTATGAAAATGTTTCATTTCGAAATTTTTTTTTTTCAAAATTTTTTCCTAGCTTGAGATATAGCTTGTAGGAGATGCAAGGATGCATCAGAAGCAACTTTAAATACAAAAGCTGATACTTTGGTTCAAACATAGTGTTACAGCCTGAGAGTCGACGTTCTACCTGCAGCATTGCTCACAGAGTGGCTGCTTCCCTTCAAAACCTATTTTTAGGCTTAGAATAGGCAAGAAATTGATAGAACTGCACTGCTAATGTATATCTGAGGCTAAATTCAGCGATTTTCCCCCAAAATTTCTATACTGTGAATAAAATAAAGAATTTTGGAAATGGGCCTTTGAAAAATAGCTTTAAAAAAAGAGCCTAACAACACTAATGCGTAGATTAGTAGTTAAGGAGTGAGTCGGTTGCAGAACTGGCGGCGCACGAGGCCACCGCGCTGGAGGGCGCCATGACGCGCTTCAAGTCGTTCAAGAAGTCGTTGCGAGACTCGTTCCGTCGACGGCGTCGTTCGGGGACGCAGAGTCCGCGCAAAACTCGTACCCCTAGTCCGGCCGGCGCCGCAGAACCCAAAGACTCCCCCAAGAAGGAAACGCCCGCCGCCGCCGCCGCACCGGAGGAACCGACTGAGGTAGTTGTTGATCTTACTTGGTTTGGTCGCTAACAAAACACTACCAGACATTTTGTACGTACTTGGCTATTTGCCCTACTTATGTGTGTAGCTAACTTGCTTATACAGTATAGGTGAAAAAAGTGTCCGCCCTTTATTCGAACCGTATTCAAACGGTTCGTTGTCGGTCATTCTTTATCGATTTGGCTCAAATTTTCAGTAAAAAATTAACTACACAACTTGTTTTATGACCGAAAAACTGAGAATCAGGTGGTGCACGGAAACTCTAATTTTTACGGAAATTCCAGGAGTATGACTTCAAAACTTGCAGGAATGACTGCTGTTGCCATTGGCTATAACATATTGGCTACGCAGCCCTCTATCTCCTCGGCACCAAAATTGGGGAATTTAAAAAACATGCTCGAAAATCCCATATTTAATAAATCTGTACCTTCTGGAATCAAAGCACTGAATCTGTTGGTTGATAATGAGCACAAATTGTTGAAAGTTCGACAAATGAATGAACCTGATATTTGCACGGTGTTGCACGTAGTAGAGAAACCTTCCCCTCGGTGTTTTTTGGAAAATCTAAATCTTCAGAATCGTCATTTTCCCGGTTTTACGAAGAAGCGATAAAATTTTGAAAGTTCAGAATTTAGAAGGCATTCTGAAGGTAAAATAGACAGTTTACAGTCTTCAAGCACAGCCCAGCCAACCACAGAGTCGTCAGAGCCGACCGCCTCAGCCAGCACCCCTGAGCCGAAATCGTCTCCCAAACGCTCGTTCTCACCCAAAAAGGAGATTCCTCAGTCTGAGGAAGAGGGCGTGAAGCCTGTGGAACGCGCCATCGAAGCTCGCAACGAACAGCCTGAGGCGCTGCCCAGCCTCGTGCGCTGTCTCTACATGGCTGCCACCTACGCCACCTCTTGTGAGTAGTACAGGCTCTCCTATCTATCTATCTCTGGTTTTGTCTTCTTGGAACTTTTGTGTTGGCCAATCAAATTGGCTAAAAAATTT
Organism: Sabatieria punctata; assembly: GCA_030248155.1. NCBI lineage: Eukaryota > Metazoa > Nematoda > Chromadorea > Araeolaimida > Comesomatidae > Sabatieria > Sabatieria punctata. Next base: position 192,590 of record JASANB010006704.1, read on the forward strand.
TAACACAAAATGCACACTGCCTCAGAATTTTTACTCTCAAAGTTTTGGCCAAATCTCTTACTTCGAGCACTAGTTATGCACTTGCACGTGTTCTCTTTTCACGGCGGACTTGGAAGAGCATAACTAGTGGTTGAAGCTACAGATTTTGGCCAAAACTTTGAGAGTAGAACTTCTGAGGCTGTGTGCATTTTGTGTCAACATTTTTTAGCCAATTTGTTTGACAAAACACAGAAGTTTGAACACAAAAGTTACGGAAAGACCAAACTGATGAGATGATAGATAGGTGGGAGAGCGTCTAGTTTAGAGCGTGGAATGCATATTCTATTTGTGTTCAGCCAGTAGTCAGGCGTGCACACTGTGGGTAGGGACGAACGGGGGTTCGGTGCAGGAGCACGTGGTAACGGTGCCGGAGGGAGAGAAGAGAGAGACAGAGCAAGTGCAGTGCACATTGGCCAAAGAAATCAGACTCAGACACGCGGCTCCGGTGCTCAATATTTGTGTGCTGGACGCTAAAGACTTCCCGGTCGATATCAGACCGCCTAAGGTAAGCTGTTTACACACTTAAGATGCATTTTGCGAGAAAGTCAGCTTTGAGGGGGCAAGCAGGGTCATCTCACGGATCCGGCTGATATTTATATCTCTTAAAATAGAGCACAGTCGAAGACCAACGGTGCATACCCGGCCACCAGCAACCCCCTGGAACTGGAGCTACACCCCCTCAAAGTTGGGTCGGCAGCAATTTTCGGGCTCATTTTAATAGCTCTGACACCCTCCATTCAAACGATCACCCTTCATTCGTTTCTTAAGCTAGGATCCCGACTCGCATATGGTTTTGTAGCTGTTCCAATGGCCTTTCATATTCTGGTACTCCCGTTTCCAGATCCTAGCTGGTTACCGAGATCTTCACCGAAAACTGCGAAATTGCCGCAAAATGCCACTCCGTTTTTTTTCGAAAAATCTTTATAACTTTTTGTGCAAAGGCCCTGCCAAGCTAATGTTTTAACAAAAGTTAGGCATGAGTTGGCCAAACAAAATGAGCGCACTAAAGTGTGCTGTTTAGGGGGGTATGGGGGGTGTTTGGCCTCTCAAAGGTGTTCGAAAAAAATTTTTTTCTGCAAAGCTTAGTGGTTAGCATACTGTTATATGCAGTTTTGTGTGCTGAGTTTGAAAATGCATTCAGTTTAGCTAGACTCGCTCTGGATCGGGAGAAATTGGCGTCCAAAGTTGAGACCAACCCTATTTCTTGACTGGCACTACTCGCTAGTATGACCATTAAGCGCGGTGCAGTGCAGTTTTTCTTATGTAGTTTTTGCTGCTGATTCCGAAAATAACTTTATTTTTGCTCTACGTTGCCTAGTTTTTAAGATATCGGCATTTTTATGATTTGGGAAGAAAACGGCTGCACTTGCTATAACATGCTCGTTTGAAAGGTGACTCAATTCAGTCGCATCTAGGACACAGAGCCATATAAATTTATATCACCTAATGCAGTTTTTGCCGCTGATTACGAAAATGACATCTGTTTTTTAATCTGACTGCTCCTGAGCTACTTATGTAATTTTTATGCCCTGGTACTCGGACAATAAGTTATCTGTCAAATCTGGGCATAAAATGGTATCTATCTGGTGCAGTTTTCTTCGCTGATTCAGAATATTATTATGGTTTTGCGCTACGGCCACTTAGTCGCAAGTTATGGACCTCTGAAGTTTCATTAAGAAACATGCCATGAGAAGCCATAATCCTGAAATAAATGTTCAGCATTCATGCATTTCTGAAGGGAACCTTTTGTCAGCCAATAGTACACCCGACCTATTTTGACCGCTGAGTTCAAAAATGGCGTTTGTTTTCACCTATAATTACTCCTTTTGGAGATATATGAATATTAATGCAAATTTTGTTTGATCAGTAATATCTCGAAATTGAACAGCAGTAGAGAAAAACAAAGGTCATTTTTTAACTCAGCGGGTCAAAATAGGTCGGGTACACTATTGACTGACAAAAATATGATGATATTCGGAATCAGCGGAAAAATCTGCACCAGATAGATACCACGTTACGCCCACATTTGAGAGATAACTTATTGTCTGAGTACCAGGGCATAAAAATTACATAAGTAGCTCAGGAGCAGTCAGATTAAAAAACAGATGTCATTTTCGTAATCAGCGGCAAAAACTGCATTAGGTGATATAAATTTATATGGCTCTGTGCCCTAGATGCGACTGAATTGAGTCACCTTTCAAACGAGCATGTTATAGCAAGTGCAGCCGTTTTCTTCCCAAATCATAAAAATGCCGATATCTTCAAAACTAGGCAACGTAGAGCAAAAATAAAGTTATTTTCGGAATCAGCAGCAAAAACTACATAAGAAAAACTGCACTGCACCGCGTTTAATGGTCATACTAGTGAGTAGTGGCACTCAAGAAATAGGGTTGGTCTCAACTTTGGACGCCAATTTCTCCCGATCCAGAGCGAGTCTAGCTAAACTGAATGCATTTTCGAACTCAGCACACAAAACTGCATATAACAGTATGCTAACCACTAAGCTTTGCAGAAAAAATTTTTTTTCGAACACCTTTGAGAGGCCAAACACCCCCCCATACCCCCCCCCTAAACAGCACACTTTAGTGCGCTCATTTTGTTTGGCCAACTCACGCCTAACTTTTGTTAAAACATTAGCTTGGCAGGGCCTTTACACAAAAAGTTATAAAGATTTTTCGAAAAAAAACGGAGTGGCATTTTGCGGCAATTTCGCAGTTTTCGGTGAAGATCTCGGTAGCCAGCTAGGATCTGGAAACGGGAGTACCAGAATATGAAAGGCCATTGGAACAGCTACAAAACCATATGCGAGTCGGGATCCTAGCTTAAGAAACGAATGAAGGGTGATCGTTTGAATGGAGGGTGTCAGAGCTATTAAAATGAGCCCGAAAATTGCTGATGACCCAACTTTGAGGGGGTGTAGCTCCGGTTCCAGGGGGTTGTGGTGGCCGGGCATGCACCGTTGGTCTTCGACTGTGCTCTATTTTAAGAGATATAAATATCAGCCAGATCCGTGAGATGACCCTGCTTGCCCCGTCTCTTCGTCACCAAAGCTGACTTTCTCGCAAAATGCATCTTAACGCCGTTTCTTTATACTACCGGTACCTAGGGTTAAGCCCGGTTCACACTAAATAGTGCCCTTATTTCTTATTTCGCGCCGGTTCACACCTACGAAATAAGAAATAGCCACGAAATAAGAGTTGCGCCGTGCTCAACTGTTTTCGTCTGAAATAAGAATTTTCTTTCACTTTAAGTGTAGAGCATGTCATAACAAGGTCTGAAACGACTGTCTGAAGTCAAAATGCGGTCAGAAACCTGTAAGTAGTGCCTGTGTACTTGTAAAAACCAAGGTTTTTTCATTATTAATAATAATTTTCTTTTCTATACAAAATTCTTCGAACAAACTGCTGAGGGCTGGTGGCAGCCGGAGCGGTCATCCTGACTACGACCTTCAATTAATTCTACTGAGGCTCAATCTGAACCAACAAGTTTTAGGAGGGCTCGGGCGAGGGTTCGCATCGCGTGGTGATTTGCAGCGAAGAGCAGTTGAAGAGTTTTACGTTGCCGGCACTCAAGCCCATTCGACACAAATACAAACTGACCGCCAATGAGGGTTCGCGCATCCGAAAAGTACAGTACGCCAATCTGCAGAGCAAGACCGGTGCGTTTTGTTCCTCTACTGCCAACCCGTCGCGGTCAAGTTTCAACTGACCGTTATGTTCATGTTATCGATTTGTAGTTAATTTTTTTTGATTGCAAAGTTTATCTAGTGCCAAAAACTACTCAGCACATTTTTACTATAGAGTAGTAAGGGGCGGTCCACTGGAGGGGTGCAGTGACGTCACAACCGTCTCGAGATAAGCCGCCGCGGCTAGAGACTCCGCCCCTTACGACTCCGCCCCGCTCGGGAGTTTCAAACAGCAAAAACCGACGGTTGAACTTTCGCACACGGGCCAACGGTCTTACCAAATTTCCTTTAACCCAGCCTTCGTCCCAGTGGATATGTTGTGAAAACGCCACACACAAACTCTACAGTTGGTACTCCTTTTTGCCAATACGTACAGTACATTGAAACAAATTGCTACTGCTTTTTTGCTCATCGCTAAACCGTGCCAGCACCGGCGGATATGTTATCGGCAATGTTGCTTTTCGTTTAGTGCCAGCTGCAGCCCAGTTTTTTTGCTTCTAGAGATAAGCGGGCGGCCGACTGAATTACGCGCCATGTTTGTAAACTCTCACCAATCCGTATTGCGTTTTTATTAAACACCAACACGCAAGCGATTTACAAAACGCTTCACTTAATGAGGTGACGGTGGGCGGCCGATATTTGAAAACAGCTTCCACACAGAATTAGTCAACCAGCCAGCTGGTCTATCTCCGCCAAGCCAGGCTTGAGATTAAAAACTGAATTTGGGGCCGGTACTTTTTGGCGCGAAATTCAAAATTTTTGAAGTGGAAACTTTTGTCCCCCTAATAAATAAATTAGTGTGTTTAGTTGTTCTCTGGGTTTTCTCTTCCCCAATGGCTGTTTGAGTCAGATTAGCTATACATTTAATAAATAATAATTAAAAGTACAATAACTAAAAAACAAACGTGAAAATAATAAAAATAATTGAAAAGAAAATACAAAAATAAGAAATACAAGAAGAAACATGTTTAGAATCGGCGCCCAGACATGAGAGAACATTACTTGACAGAGCATTGGCTGCCAATTCGTGAAAAACCCTCAGGATTTCGAGATTCAAATTCTCGACCCTAGGATTCAAAAAATCTCACAAAGATTGTCGATCTTCCATCGATCTTCTTGATCTTTTACAGAGATTTCACCGGTTTGCGCTATTTCCCTATAGTTTGGGCAGCTGTATATATCGTTGGCGTACAATACATGTTGACTATATCGCACTATGCCAGATAACACCAAGCTTACTGAAATCACACTGAGCATTGGCAATATTGCAATAAGATTGCCGGTATTGCACTATTTTCCTAAATTTCACAGAACCATATATTTTGCTAACACCACATAAACTCAGTTGGTTTATGTTTCAGTATAAAAACGCAGACTTTTGACAAATTGTTCATTGCATGTCTTTGTCTTATCAAGAATGGGTGACACTAAAATCGATTTGGCAGAACTCTTTGGAGAGGAGGAGAAAATCGACAAGTCTGAAAAAGAATTAGGCAAGGAGAAAATGCCCAAACCAAAAAGAAAACGAAAGCAGCCAACAAGGTCCAACACTAAGAAATGGTCGAAAATCGAGAAAACCAAGAATGAGGTGGAAACGAAACTGTTGGATCAGACAGCTGTTGAAAAACCAGAGACAGAAAAGGACAGTGAGGAAGAAGCCCGTTGCTGCTATGTGATCTACATTTATGTATGAATAAAATTCTTTTACTTGTCAGACTGTTGTTAAGATCACTTTGCTCAGATCGCGCCGGTATTTCCCTAAATTTTGAATTTCCCGCGAAAACGTTGCTGGAATTTTGCCAATCAATCAAAAGTTCAGTCAATATCTTCTTCAGCTTGTTCTTCTTCATTCTGCTCTTCTTCAATTTGCGCTTCTTCAGATTCTTCATCACTAGCCTGTTCTTCATCGACAAACGCTTGCTCAATTAGATTTTTATTCTCGCGAATAAACTTTTTCACCAGAAACTTGCGTTCATCCCAAGCTTTCTCAATCGCCTCATCCTCATCGAGATCTTTTTCCATTTAGTTGTTAGAAGTATTCAAGATAGCAGTGTATACCTCATCTTCGTCTTGGAAATATGTCGCAAACTTCAGTTTTTCCTGAAGTGTCTTTTGCAGCTGGTCCAAAAACTCGCTGAACAATGGTTCCTTCAGTAGTCCTTCATAACTTTTTAAATTCATGTTGTCAAAAGTTTCTCTAAGCAAAAATACCCAGTACTTCTCTCCTTTATCGGGCTCTGACTGGTCAGACTCTGATTCAATAGACTCCGATTTGTCAGATTCTGTTTGTTGGCTTTCAAACTCTTCATCGGCTGGAATCATCTCGTGTTGAAGTCTTTCATGACGGCGATGGTTTGATGCAGAAGATAGCTGAACACCACACGTAGGACAAATACATGGATCCATTTCAACGGCACTACAAATTAACTGTTGCAACCAGACATGGGCTAGCATTTCGGCTGAGGGGGGTAGAATTTTCAATTCGGGGGGGGGGGTGGGGGGGGGAGGGAGGGCTGGGGGGGGGGGGGGGGGGGGGAAAAAAAAAAATTGTTGTTTTGGGTAAAGGTTTGTTTTTTTTTTTTTTTTTTTTAATAAAATAAAATATATTGCTTTTTTATGGTATTTTTTTAATTGTTGGAGGGGGGGGTGGGGCGCGGGGGGCGGGGGGGGGGGGAGGGGGGGGGGGCCCACAGCAAACTGACAACAGAACAAACTGACTGTTAGAGAAAATGTCTTGCTTTATATATGAAAATCAGAGGGGCTTTTGAGTGGGAAATTTTTACGTTTATCTTAAGAGTACCTCACCTGTGAAGTTGTTTGGAGATTGATGACGTCATCAAAGTTTGTCTCAAAACCAACTGTTGAAAGTTACTTTTTGCCGAATTTCTCAGCTTCTGTTTATTGTTCACTGTGTACTGGTGAGAGATGGCGGCTCGTTTGTCTCTGCAACAGCTCTTGGATCGAGATGGAATGACTATGGAGGACTACGAAAAACGCTACTGTAAACTGTGCAAACGGACCTTCAACTCTAGCGGAAACCTCGTCAACCACATGCAAGGTGGTGTTCACCATCGCCGATGGAAAACAGCTTTAGACCTGGTGAAGAAGAAACAAATCACCAAACAAAAGACCACACTGCCATCCAGTGAGAAGCGCACCTTGGTGACTCCTCAGATACCAAGAAAAACTCCACCTCCAACAAAATTACAAAAAAGTGAGCAGACAGAAAAAGAAGCCGATTTGAAACCATCAGGAGATGTCAGACCGCCCCGAGTTATACAGCCTCTACTTTCCTACTCGGCCTACATGTGCGAACAGTGCTTCAAACTTTCCACTACCATGACACCTCTGAAGATGAAAGACAGAATGATCATGCAAGTCCCTTTGTGTGACAGCTGCCTCGAGGTGAACAGGAAAATGAGAGATGTATATGCCGAGTGCTTGTTCAAAAAATGCCATTGAATAAATTGACTTTCCTATTCAAAGCATAAACGGTGTTGAAAATAACTTTTCGCAGGGAAATTCAAAATTTAGGGAAATACCGGCGCGATCTGAGCAAAGTGATCTTAACAACAGTCTGACAAGTAAAAGAATTTTATTCATACATAAATGTAGATCGCATAGCAGCAACGGGCTTCTTCCTCACTGTCCTTTTCTGTCTCCGGTTTTTCAACAGCTGTCTGATCCAACAGTTTCGTTTCCACCTCATTCTTGGTTTTCTCGATTTTCGACCGTTTCTTAGTGTTGGACCTTGTTGGCTGCTTTCGTTTTCTTTTTGGTTTGGGCATTTTCTCCTTGCCTAATTCTTTTTCAGACTTGTCGATTTTCTCCTCCTCTCCAAAGAGTTCTGCCAAATTGATTTTACTGTCACCCATTCTTGATAAGACAAAGACATGCAATGAACAATTTGTCAAAAGTCTGCGTTTTTATACTGAAACATAAACCAACTGAGTTTATGTGGTGTTAGCAAAATATATGGTTCTGTGAAATTTAGGAAAATAGTGCAATACCGGCAATCTTATTGCAATATTGCCAATGCTCAGTGTGATTTCAATAAGCTTGGTGTTATCTGGCATAGTGCGATATAGTCACAATGTTTTGTACGCCAACGATATATACAGCTGCCCAAACTATAGGGAAATAGCGCAATACCGGTGAAATCTCTGTAAAAGATCAAGAAGATCGATGGAAGATCGACAATCTTTGTGAGATTTTGTGAATCCTAGGGTCGAGAATTTGAATCTCGAAATCCTGAGGGTTTTTCACGAATTGGCAGCCAATGCTCTGTCAAGTAATGTTCTCTCATGTCTGGGCGCCGATTCTAAACATGTTTCTTCTTGTATTTCTTATTTTTGTATTTTCTTTTCAATTATTTTTATTAATTTCACGTTTGTTTTTAGTTATTGTACTTTTAATTATTATTTATTAAATGTATAGCTAATCTGACTCAAACAGCCATTGGGGAAGAGAAAACCCAGAGAACAACTAAACACACTAATTTATTTATTAGCTGGTGACCAAAGTTTCCAATTCTGAAAGTTTGAATTTCGCGCCAAAAAGTACCGGCCCCAAATTCAGTTTTTAATCTCAAGCCTGGCTTGGCGGAGATAGACCAGCTGGCTGGTTGACTAATTCTGTGTGGAAGCTGTTTTAAAATATCGGCCGCCCACCGTCACCTCATTAAGTGAAGCGTTTTGTAAATCGCTTGCGTGTTGGTGTTTAATAAAAACGCAATACGGATTGGTGAGAGTTTACAAACATGTCGCGTAATTCAGTCGGCCGCCCGCTTATCTCTAGAAGCAAAAAAACTGGGCTGCAGCTGGCACTAAACGAAAAGCAACATTGCCGATAACATATCCGCCGGTGCTGGCCCGGTTTAGTATGAGCAAAAAAGCAGTAGCAATTTGTTTCAATGTACTGTACGTATTGGCAAAAAGGAGTACCAACTGTAGAGTTTGTGTGTGGCGTTTTCACAACATATCCACCGGGACGAAGGCTGGGGTAAAGGAAATTTGGTAAGACCGTTGGCCCGTGTGCGAAAGTTCAACCGTCGGTTTTTGCTGTTTGAAACTCCCGAGCGGGGCGGAGTCGTAAGGGGGCGGAGTCTCTAGCCGCGGCGGCTTATCTCGAGACGGTTGTGACGTCACTGCACCCCTCCAGTGGACGGCCCCTTACTACTCTATAGGAACCGTGAATCTCAACCGATTCGAATGAATCCCATTTTAATTGAAAATTCTTAAAAGATTGTTGAAATTTTTATTTAAAATTCTCTGCCTAAAGTCTGTTCAAAAAGTGAGCGACCTGCCGGTTTTTTGCGAATGACTTTTTATGGAGGCGTCGGAGCGACTTGGGCCTCAGGACCAAAGTTGTAGACAAGGTCGAGCTCCGGCTTGGGCAAAATCCTAACCTGCGCTACGTTTGGCTCTGAACACTAATTTGCGCAACGTAAGAAAATGAGCGTTTTCCCTAATTGCGATGAAAATGAGATGACTGGAGAGTACGAGCTGATGACTAATGAGACTTTACTGGTGACTGTTACGTGCATGTATGTATGTTAAACGTGTGTTCTTTTCTAAGCTACCTAATATTTATTAAATTAATTAGTCTGTTTCAGACGCCGAGAAGTGGGAGCCGTTCATAGTGTCGGTAACGAACCAGGGCGAACTGCAGAGCTTCTCAGCTCGAACCTTCAAGCGCTATTTGAAAGCGGCGATGACTAAGGTAGAAGAACTACATACATGGCCGCTTGACCGTTGATCTCTGTATTTTGTTTCAGTCAACAGACGTACACGGAATTCTGTCGACCGTGCTCACCGACACTGGAGAAGGTTTCTTCCTGCGCCCGCGCGCTTGTGAGTGGCAGCGGTTCAGTGTGTCGTCGACCTTCTGCACCCGGTCCAATTGTTCGGTCGACCTGCCCGAAGGTGCCAGACCGGAACCGGCCGAGGTGGTCGAGGAGAAGAGCCCCGAACCGCCGAAACCTGATGAAGAGCAGATGTCACCTGCTGCTGCCGCAGATGCTATAGCGTATGGTTTGGTGTTTTTGCTGGTCAGAGAAGCCTACCAAATTAAAAGTTTCAATTTGATATGCTCTTCTAACTTATTCAGCTTGAATTTATGTAGTTTTGCGAATTTAGTAATAGTACAGTCAGGCACTTAACGCCGGTTATGGTACCGACACCATATATGGTACCGGTACCTAGGGTAGTGGTACCATATGTGGTACCGGTACCATATATGGTGCCCCCACGTTCGGTGACTGTGGTGGTACCATATGGTACCGGCACCATATGGTACCCCTACCCATGGCCATGGGCATACAGGTAACAGGGGGGGTCTGGGGGGGGTCTGCCCCCCACCCGAAATAGGCCAGACCCCCCGGCTGCCCCCCCCCCCCCGAGACGATTTCACCGACCCCCCCACCCTCCGATTTTTCTGGCAAGTAAATTTTCGAGCAAATTTTTGCAATTTTTTACAATTTAACACACAAAAATTGCCAAAATCGCCTGCAAAAGAGCACTTTTTAGCTGTATTTCAGCCCAAATTAGCGATTTTTGGCAATTTTTAGCCGAAAAATTGCGATTTTTTCGATTTTTGAGCGTTTTTTAGTGCCCACCCCCCTCCCCCAAAATTTTGGCTCAGACCCCCCCCCCCGGCCGGCGCCAGACCCCCCAACCCCCCTCCCCCCATCGGCGGATGACCTGTTACATGTATGGCCATGGGTGCCGGTACCATATATGGTACCACTACCATATATGGCACGAAATCTGAACAGAGTGGTACCATATGGTACCGGTAACAACGCGAAGGTAGGGGTATCATATATGGTACCGGTACCTTATATGGTACCACCACAGGCCCCGAACGTGTGGGTACCATATATGGTACCGGTACCGTATAAGGTGACGGTATCATATGGTGTCGGTACCATAAACGGCGTTAAGTGCCTGACTGTAGTACAGTCAGTCGTTTAGGCTGCCGGTACCTGCGGCACCATGGTTCCCCACATTCGGACAGAGTGGGGGTACCGTAAGGTACTGGTCGAGTACCCTATGATACCATTATTATGGTACGAAATCCGAACGAACTCTGAAGGGAGTGGTACCATTATGGTACAGAATAGAGGTACCAATACCAAGGTAGGGGTACTGTATGGTCTATGGTGTCCATATGATACCAGCAAATTATATGGCTTTGTGATGTCAGTCAGTCAGAGTATGCGACTCTGATTGGTGGATTTTAGGGAGGAGCCAGCAGCAGCCGACGAATCAGCGGCCGTCGACACTTCGGCCAACGCCACGCTTCCGTCCGATATTACGGTAGACAGTATTAGAGACTACACACAACACGAGACCACCACTACCACGTATGTATTTGACTTACTTTATTTACTACGCCAACCAGATTTTGCCGGCCGGCCGAAAGTCAGAGTTCCTAACTCACTTAGGTAGGACGGCCAACGCATCTAACAAACACATGCAACAGCGGGGTCGGCCCCCACGCGACTTAGGCCGGACCCCGGCCCCCCCGGCCCCGATTTTTGAGCGTAGCACCCTACCCCCTACCCTAGAATTTGGGCTCAGACAGACCTCCTACCCCTCCCCATCGACATATTGATGACCTGTTTATTCATACATGTAACAGGTAATCCACCGAAGGGAGAGAGGTTGGCGTTCTGGAGCCCGCCGGTGCGTCTGAGCTCAACCAAATTCTAAGTAGCGCGTTAGGCACTAAAACCGCTCAAAAATCACACTTTTTCGGTTAAAAAATTGTCAGAAATCGCTAATTTGCGCTCAAATACAGCTAAGAAGTGATGTTTTACAGGCGATTTTATCAATTTTAGTGTCTAAAATTCAAAGAATTTGCAAAAATTTGCTGAAAAATTACTTGCCAAAGAAAATCGTCGCGGGGGTCCGTGATCGGGAATCCGGCTTATGTCAGGTGGGGGCAGACCCAGACACGGGCAAAGGGGGGGGGCTGAGGGGGGGGTTGGCCCCCTCAGGCTCTGACCTACCCCCCCCCCCCCTCAGCCGGCCGCTACCCCCCTCAGGAATTTTTTGGAAGAATTTTGTATAGAAAATTATGATAAAAATATGCCTGGATTAGGTGTAAATGAGCTCAGAATAGCTTATTTTAGCTTATTTTAACCAAAAATAAGCCAAAAAACCTTGACTTTAGCCAAAAATCGGACTTTTTGGCTTACCACCCCCTCAGCCCCCCCCCCTCAACCGCTCCTACCCCCCTCAGCCCCCCTCAGGAATTGAAAATTCTACCCCCCCCCTCAGCCGAAATGCTAGCCCATGTCTGGGCAGACCCACCGATACCCTGTTACATCTATACGTAGCTTTGCATCTACGTTTCGCTTTTTCCAGCAATAAACAGCTATGGCAAAAAGACTTGCTCTATAGCTAAACAGCTATGCCGCTGACTGCATAAGTACACTGTATACGGTTTCAGCGTAGAAACAGGAGCTATGGGAGACGGTCTGCACTCGGAGCGAGTTACCGTGACCACCAAGACTACGGTAACCAGTTCGGACCAGGGGGACGTGGTGGTGATCGAGAAGAAAGAGCAGCATCTGGTCAACGGAGAGGCCGGTAATTAATTACTACTAATACTAATAATAATTAGTGTGCTTGGCTTGCGGTGGGTGTTGCGAACAACTGACCGATTGCTTTCATTCAGAGGACGAGATAACCAAACTGAAAGAGGAGATAAAGAAGATGAGTCCGATAGAGAACGGTGACCAGTCGCCGGAAACCAACGGAATCGCCGCCGCCCCCGCCGCTGCCACTAACGCCGAGGACGGAGGACCGCCGGAAGTGGTGGCGCAGTAGTAGAGCAAGAAGCTGTTATACCTGTAGCTAGTAGCTTAACTGGCTTTTAATAACTGTTTAACCGTCTCGCTTGCTGTTTGGTTACGTTTTGGGGCTCCCAGCTCAGCTCCCACTGGATCGATGGAAGTATTCCTACTGCAGATACGGCTCGGCCAGCGTTTTATCAGCTTGCAAAAGTAGATAGGCTACCCTCTTCCTCATGCCGCGTATACGCAGCTCGAGTCTCAGTATTTCTGACAGCTTTGTAATCAATTTTGGTAGCGTGACTGAGTTTTTCGCGAAAAAATACATTCAAGTTGGTTGTTGTTTTCTACGATGAAACAAAAATGCTCATTTTACCTTTTGTGAAGTTGACTAAGTTTTAATATAAGTAAGTAAACACAAGCCGTGTGATTCTAGCTTTGCAGATTGTAATCAAACTTTTCGGTGAAAATAATACTTGAAATGATAGACTTGACTTGATTTCATTTGAATTTTTTTGCCAAATCTTCTGCAGAACACTTACTTGCTTGCTCGAGTTTGTTTCTTTGAAAACTTTTGAAAAAAATCGTTGCTTTTTTGATAACGTTCGAAAAAACATCTGCAACGTACCCTCGGTCTTTATCGATACTTCCAAAAGTCCAACACCTTTGTCATTGTTTTGTTGTGTTGTTTGTTTTTTCGGGGCGCAGCTCTGTTTTGGTCCCAAGTGCAACTATAATAATAACACGCGTTCGTGCAGTATTCTAATTAATTAATTAGTGTCAGTCATAAGGCCTTCTGTCGCGCTGTCTTCGCCCGAGTACAGTACAGTTTAGGTGACGGTCTGTGTTTTCTTTGTAGCCGCAAGGAGATGAGAGAGAGAGAGAGAGAGAGCAAAAAACAACGCAACACTGCCACTACTATCGCTCGCCTGTTCCTCGTTTGTTATAGGTGGTTGTTGTTTTGGCGCCAAATTCGAAAAGCCACTACTGTTCTTGGTTGCTGCGCGTGTATTGGTTGCCGCGTTCTTGTTGTTTTATATAATGCATATCAGCGTGTTATCGATTTTTCGTATTTGCCCTGGCGGCGGCGCGGCCGTTAGTTTGAACTGTGGTTTTTATCGATTATTTCGCCGGCCAGCCGCCGCCGGTCAGCCCGCTTCCTGTGCGCATTGTGTGTAAACGGTTTTAGGTGTTATTACAATCGATTTTTGTTCGTGGTTTGAACGAGATTGCATGGGCTTTGGAAGGTTTTTGTTCTGTTCTGCTCTTCGAGTATCGATCGATTGGCCAGATCTGAGAGACGGTTTTTTATTGATTGCTGATGATATGGCGCGCACCTACTCCCGTGTGTAATGTGAATGATACCAACTGATGGCTTAAACTGGTTTGCACTCATTTAACGCCAATAAAAGTTTTGAAAATCGCCTATTTTTCCTGCAGTAATCAACTATTCTATTGGACTGTTGCTACAGTACTTTTACCATTTTGAAATGTATTGCCTTTGAGTAAATTAATTTTCGCGTGAAATAAACAGTCTTAAGCCGACTGTATTTCAATAAAAATAGGTTGTACGGTTTTCGTCGTAGTAGTAGCTGTATGCTGCACTCGCTAGCGCGTAAATATCCACTAATTATGCCTAACTTTTTCACCTTATTCTTTCCATAATTGAGAGGGCCCATTCCCCGGACGGGCCGTCAAACCCAACTTGTGTTTAAAAATCCCCGCCATGCAGCGGATAATGGGTGGCTATGTATGTATGTGCAAGTCTACTGTACGACTAAAAAGCCTTTGAAACAGGTATGAAATGAAGCTATCGGATGCTCTTGAGGCCGAGAAATCGTTATGTGCGGTTTACAGAATTCATGACGAGTAAGTTTAAGAGTCTGATAACAGCAAGACTTAAGAGCCGGTTTTTCTAAGTATTGACTCTTCCCGGACAAATCTCAACTTTTTGTCTCCGATTTGGCTAAAATTTTGTATTTTGGTTTAATTGGACCTAAAAAGACATTTTATCACCTTTCCGGCCATTTTTGAGAGGGTCACTTTTTCGACCCAACCTCAGATTTCGGCTTATAACTCGGGAACGAATCGATGTAGAAACTTGGGGATTGCATATTTAGAATCAGAAGAGCGTTCTCTTTAAAACGATACCCTACTCGACCAAATTTCTGACAAAGATTATTTTTCGAATCCCTTGAGGGCCCGATTTGACCCCCCTATAACACCGAGTCCGAACTTTTTATTTCATGGAAATGTAGCGCTATCTATTCGCTTTCGAACGGACAAAAAAATCGACAAAAAAAAGGGGGGTCAAATTGAGTTTTTGGGCCTTGAAAGTTGAAAATCCGAGACATTTTATATAAATTTGCCTTCAGCAGGCATACACTGCAAAGAGCAGAACATGGTCAATTATGGACCGATCTCCAAGATTTCTGCCATACATATTACACAGTATCTCTTGCATACATTTAGAGTGCGAACTGGTATTGGGTATTGGGTATTGGGTATTGGGTGTATTGGGGTGTTTTCCAGGTATTGGGTATTGGGTATTGGGTATTGGGGTTTTTACCCCCCAATACCCAATACTAATTGGGACAGGTAAAAGTAGAGAAAAATCGATGTTAACCTGAAAAATTGATCTGAAAAAATCGAAAAAGTTGATCGATGATTCGGTTTAGGAAGCTGTTTTTGCGTTAAGGAGCCATCCATCCAAAATCCCGATTTTTCGGGGCCCCTTTCCCCCAAAATCGCCTTGCGTCGCTTCTTGAGAACCCCCTCCCCTAAGGCGACGTCGTTCTCAGTTTAGCCCCCTCCCGATAAAAGTGCAGTACATACAGTACTGTCATGTTTTCTTGTTAGCATACTGTACAATCAATTGAATAGATCGCTAGAACCACTCTGGGAAGCTTTTCCGTAGAAAAATTTGACAGAATATAATTAAATTGAAAATATTACAATCAAAGTTCCCTAAAATTCCGAAAAAACTGACGTCGTTTTTTGCTAACCCCTCCTTCTCCTGGTGTGTCGTCTATCGTCGCATTTCAGCCAACCCCCTCCCCTCTGGAACGACGTCGTTTATGGACGGCCTAATCAACTAAACGTTACTAGAATTTCCTAAAGTGTACGCTTTTCTAAACGCTACACCAGTAATTAATTTCTCTATTCTTATCTAAAATAAAAATGGTGACATTTCTAATGTCACTGTAATGTACCAGTACCGTACACATGGCCATTGTGGTGGTGCACACAATTTCCGGCAGAGTTAGAAAAAAATTCGCCGGAAGAAAGAAACACGACAGAATTACGAAATATTAGGTACCAAAACTGATAATTTCTGCTAATTTTACGCCCAAAATGGCTTCTAAATGCTTTCTGAAAGGCTAATTTTTCAAAATTTTCTCGCCCTGCTTGGGCAGCGGCCCAACAAGCCTCTTAAAAATATTAATTGCAGTGCCAAAAATCTTTTGTACACAACTGGTGGAATGTATCTGTCCAGTGAAATGCAATTTTTGGCCCAGCTACGCAAGTATTGGGTATTGGGTATTGGGGTATTGGGGGTCTCAGGTATTGGTATTGGGTATTGGGTATTGGGGTATTGGGTTTTCTAGGTATTGTTCGCACTCTACATACATTGCACAATTCTGGACTTGCTTAAACTTGCTTAATGCTTTCTGACGCGAGTGACATGGCTTCTGGCTTACATTTAAAAGATAATGAAGTCGCGAGTCAAATTTGCGTTGTGCCCTGATTAGTAGCTGATCACAGAGACTGTTTTCAAGCTTGAAGTTTTGTTTTTGACAGTGACAACACTGGTCTAGCTATCCAAAACGCACCAAGTATGGATAAAACGCATTCCATTTAGGCTGTGCTCACTGGTTGGAATTTGTATCATGTAAAATCTGTGGCTTGGCATGACACTGATTGAAATGTTGGATACAGACCTAAAATTGGTCGCTATAAGTCAGATTAGCGTGGTGCACTGATTAGTAGAGTGCGAACTGGTATTGGGTATTGGGTATTGGGTATTGGGTGTATTGGGGTGTTTTCCAGGTATTGGGTATTGGGTATTGGGTATTGGGGTTTTTACCCCCCAATACCCAATACTAATTGGGTCAGGTAAAAATATGGAAAAATCGATGTTGACCTGAAAAATTGATCTGAAAAAAATCGAAAAAGTTAGTCGATGATTCGGTTTAGGAAGCTGTATCGCGTTAATGAGCCGTCCATAAACAACATCGTTCGAAAATCCCGATTTTTCGGAGCCTCTCCTCCGAAAATCTAATATAAAAATGGTAACATTTCTAATGTCACCATAATGTACCAGTACCGTACCCATGGCTATTGCGGTGGTGCACACAATTTCCGGCCATTAGGAAAAAATTCGCCAGAAGAAACACTACTGAATTACGAATTAAATACCCAAACCGTTAATTCTGCAAAATTTATGCCCAAAATGACTTCTAAATGCTTTCTGAAAAGCTAATTTTTCAAAATTTTCTCGCCCTGCTTGGGCACCGGCCCAACCAGGGCTCTTAAAAATTTTAATTGCAGTGCAAAAAATCTTGTGTATGCAACCTGAATGTACCTGTCCAGTGAAATTGCAATTTTTGGCCCAGCTATGCAAGTATTGGGTATTGGGTATTGGGGTATTGGGGGTCTCAGGTATTGGTATTGGGTATTGGGTATTGGGGTATTGGGTTTTTTAGGTATTGTTCGCACTCTACTGATTAGTAGCTAATCATGGAGCCTAATGATAGTTAATTTGTACTCCTTCTTGAAAAGTGGCTGTTAGATTGAGTTTGCGCGACATACTGTACTACATGTACAGGGTGTGCCAAAAAAAACAACCCAGCAGATTTTTCGCTGTAGCAACCGCAAATCTCAACCGATTTGAATGAATCCTTTTTTAAATGAAAGATAAATAAATTCTTAAAAGATTGCTGAAATTTTCATTAATGTATTCTGCTTAGTTCCTGAGATATTGGCTCTCAAAATCAAAACAGTGATTTTAGCAGTGAACAAGAGGGATTTTTTAATTATTCTGCACTTCGTAATAAAACGGATTCCTGCTAGTGCTATGGGCTCTTGGAGGCTTTACAGGTTACACAGAAACTCGGTTTACTTCAACACAAGAGTATCATTAACCCCAGCTGTAGGAATCTGCTTTATTATGAAATGCAACGGAATCGCTCTTGTTCTTTGCCAAAATCTGTTTCGATTTAGAAGGCAAATATCTCAAGAACTAAACAGTGAATCTCAATAAAAATTGCACCAATCTTTGAAGAATTTATCAGTCTTTCATTCAAAAAAGGATTCATTCAAATCGGTTCAGATTCATGGTTGCAAAAGTAAAAACCTGCTGGGTTGTTCTTTATCACTCTTGTTCAGTGCCAAAATCTCTGTTTTGACTTTGAGGACAAATATCTCAGGAACTAACAAACTATCTTAATAAGCGGTACACCAATCTTTCAAGAATTTATTTGTCTTTCATCTAAAAAAGGATTCATTCAAATCGGTTGAGATTTACGGTTGCTACAGCAAAAACTCTGCTGGGTTGTTTTTTTTTGGCACACCCTGTATATAGTGAAAGAATGCGTGATTCCAGGAGTGCTTGTATTATTGAGCTGTTGAGTCGTTGCGTATGTGATTGTGTGTTTCTGTTGTGTTGTGCGAATCAGCAACTAATAACCAGTAAAGCCAACTTTCGTTTCATTGGTGTCGAGACCCATTGAACCTCCCTTCACAAGTCTTCCGGCTCATCAGTTTTTCAGTTTCAAAAAGTGCGACTTTGGAGAATATGACGCAACCAGTGAGCCTTTGTGTGATCTGCAACTGAAGAACTAATGATGTTGACCTGTGCCCGAAAACGTTGTGCAATCGTTACCAAAGGACCGTGGGATGTAGAGATCAGACTTGATAGGAGAATGCCCACTGAAAGGAGGATCGACCATTAACCCACTGAAGGGAGTATCTAACGAACTGACTTGGACATCCGAAGTGCCAGAACACAAAGCCGTTTCCTCTTTCACGGGAGCCTTGCTGTACCGAGACCAACACCGGGAGAACATACGATCAAGGCGCTGCTGCTGCTCGCGATCATGCTGGCACTGTTCGGTCTGCCATCGTTGCTGTTCGATCTGCCACTCTCGATCACGTCGCTGTTGTTCCATCTGCCACTGTTCGACATTCCACTGATACTGTGATCATAGAGGCTGGAGACGATCGAGGAATGTAGGAGATGACATGTGAGCATCAAATGTCTGTGCCTGATGATCACGCAATGGAACTGCTGGTTGAAGCGAAGGGGAACTTGGGCATACATGTGCATGGGGGGTGCCCAGGGGGGGACAGGGGGGGACGAAAATGAAAATCTACCAAACGTTGCTAGAGGCTGCTAGAAAGCCTCCAGATGCGTTTTTAAGCCACAGAAATCAATTTTGGCAACTACGCAACTACGCACCCTTCCTCCAGGCAACTACGCACCAAACCCGAGATTTTTTCAAATTTTCCTGGAAAATTTAGATTTTTTGGCAATGTTTCTATCAGAAAAGTAGTTTTTCGGCAATTTTTTGTCGAAAATTTGATTTTTACCGCAAATTTTTGCATTTTAACCGAAAATTTCGTATTTTTAGCTAAAATTTTGGACAAAATTCAAATTTCCCGCCAAAATTTTGGGTGAAAATTCAAATTTCCCGCCAAAATTTGAATTTCCCACCGAAAATTTGCACCTATATCCAGGCAACTACGCACGGAGACCTGGCCGTCCCTCCCTGAGCCGCCGACCATGCACATGTATGAACTTGGGAACTTGAACATATGAAACTGATGAGTCGGAAGATCTGTGAAGGAGGTTCAATGGGTCTTGGCACCAATGAAACGAAAGTTGGCTTTACTGGTTAGTTGCTGACACAACGGAAACACACACAGTCACAAACACAGTGACTCAGCAGCTCAATAATACGAATACTCCTGGAATCACGCATTCTTTCAATTCACTATATACATGTATGTACAGTATGTCGAGCAAACTCAATCTAAAAGCCACTTTTCAAGAAGGAGTATGAATTAACTATCATTAGGCTCTATGGTGAAGGAGTTTATGGGTTTGGGGTACTAGTAAAACACAACACAATGCAGCACAATCACTCAAAAGCGACTACACAACAAGAATACACGCAAACACTCACACAAAACAATAAAATACTCTTCATTGGTTAGCTACTAATCAGTGCACCACGCTAATTTGATAGCGACTAATTTTAGGTCTGTATCCAACATTTCAATCAGTGTCATGCCAAGCCGCAGATTCTACTTGATACAAATTCCATCCAGCGAGCAGAGCCTAAATGAAATGGAATGCGTTTTATCCATGCTTGGTACATTTTGGATAGCTAGACCAGTGTTGTCACAGTCAAAAACAAAACTTCAAGCTTGAAAACAGTCTCTGTGATCAGCTACTAATCAGGGCACAACGCAAATTTGACTCACGACTTCATTATCTTTTAAATGTCATGTCACTCGCGTCAGAAAGCATTAAGCAAGTTTAAGCAAGTCCAGAATTGTGCAATGTATGCAAGAGATACTGTGTAATATGTATGGCAGAAATCTTGGAGATCGGTCCATAATTGACCATGTTCTGCTCTTTGCAGTGTATGCCTGCTGAAGGCAAATTTATATAAAATGTCTGGGATTTTCAACTTTCAAGGCCCAAAAACTCAATTTGACCCCCCCTTTTTTGTCGATTTTTTTTGTCCGTTCGAAAGCGAATAGATAGCGCTACATTTCCATGAAATAAAAAGTTCGGACTCGGTGTTATAGGGGGGTCAAATCGGGCCCGGAAGGGATTCGAAAAATAATTTTTGTCAGAAATTTGGTCGAGTAGGGTATCGTTTTAAAGAGAACGCTCTTCTGATTCTAAATATGCAATCCACAAGTTTCTACATCGATTCGTTCCCGAGTTATAAGCCGAAATCTGAGGTTGGGTCGAAAAAGTGACCCTCTCAAAAATGGCCGGAAAGGTGATAAAATGTCTTTTTAGGTCAAATTAAACCAAAATACAAAATTTTAGCCAAATCGGAGACAAAAAGTTGAGATTTGTCCGGTAATTAAGGAGCAAAAGTCGATTCCTAGAAAAACCGGCTCTTAAAATGAACGTACATTACTGTCTTCTAGGGTTTTTCTACATTTTAGGTAGAAAAGTTTTCTAAAACTCATTTTAAAAGAAATTGAAGTCCAAGCTTGTTCACAGATTTGATTGGTTTCGTCTGATCATATAGTACCATTAGATTAAGTTGAAAAAATGGATTGCGGCAAAAACGCTGTTGTGCTGTACCTTCAAACCTATACAGCCGACTATATAAAGTATGCATGTAGCAAATATATAATCTCACTAACTAAAAAGGTTTACCAGTCTAATTTTCAGTGGAGTGGAATCGGAAATCGATCGGTTATTGGGAGACGCTGCTTTATTGAATTCCGAATGCAGGTTTATTTGTAAATTATCCAGACATTCGAATTGGAATATTAAACAAGATTTTCTAGCATCGTTTCACTATTTCATAACATCCCCGAATCGGCCGAGCACACTCTAAAGTCGATGATACTGGATAGAGTCAAAGATGGAAGTGTGGTGGCCAATTACAGCGCTGTTTTGGACGAAAAGTTAATAGAGTAATTACGCTTCTTTCCACAATCAACTATGAACTTTTTGTAAAATTATAGCTCCGAAAACGAAGCTGTGGAGGTGGCAGTTTATCTGATGACTTTTCGCCAGGAAAACGCTGCCTCTAGTAAAAATACGGTGTCTGTGGTTTTCGTGCACGAGGATAAAGAAGTCTTGAAAGCATTCCAAGGAGAAATAGACGCCTTCCTTTGTGAATTCTCACAGCTGTTGCTAGAATCTAAAGAGGTACGGTTTATTTATTTATTTATTTATTTATTTATTTATTTATTTATTTATTTATTTATTGATTTATTTATTTATTTATTTATTTATTTATTTATTGAGGTATCGATCGGTTTTGCAGAGTCTTTCGCTGGAGCTGCAAACGCGCCTGAAAAACTGGTCGCAAACGTGTGTGGACTATCTGCCAAGGATTATAAAAAGTTTTTATGATCAAATGAGTCAACTGTTGGTTGCTGTACGTCTTAAAACTATTGCTACTATATTCGCCAAATGACCAGAAATTTGCAGAAACTCTTTAAAACTGTGGGATATTTTGTGTTAAAATTTGATGCATTGAGAATGACATGTTCTTGAGAAAACAAGGATTATGCTCATTATCTGTTTTTCTGTTCTGCTCATTCAAAGAAGCAGGTGTTCATTCAGGAATTCGTCATTTTCTCAAGACCATGTCAATCTCAATCCATGAAATTTTAACACAAAATATCCCACAGTTTTGAAGAGTTTCTGCAAATTTGAGGTCATTTGGTTAACATTTGCGGAAATGACAACAAAAAGAAAAGTTGCCGTTACAGCGTATTTTTGTAGACGTTGAAGTTACTAACAAATTTAACATATTCGTGAACTTCTCAGGATTGGGGCAAGGCTAATCCACCAAATTTTAACACGCAAAATCTCTCCTATTTTCGCATTTCAGCCAATTTCGTCAAAATTTGCAGAAATGGCAACAAAAAGAAATTTATCGTTTTCGGTACACCCTGTAGTATAGAAGGAGCATGTCAAAACTTGCAGATTCTCATTGGTCATATACCGGTCCTAGATCCTCCCAACCCCTCAGTCCTGTCAGACATCCGTCGTTTTGCCCAATTCTGCTGTGACACCTGGCTAGAGACCGACCCAAACGACAACCAGCAAAGATTCTTGGTCAGCCCAAAAGAAGGACGACTCCTCACCGACTTGACTGGTTAGATTGTTCGGCGTTCTCTTTCCGTTCAATCAACCTCTGTTTGGTCAGAATTTCAGAGACTACAGAGTTCACCACCGAATGGGCGCAGGTCTTACAGAAACTGGTGAATGGTGTGGCCTCTCCAGCTACAGTCAAAGAGCTGAATTTGGCCTTCAAACACACGACTTTGAGAGACTTGAATGCAGTGCAGAGGTTGCTGTCGGCCGCCGAGAACGATCATTATGCTTTGTTTAGGTCCGTCAATTAAGCGACACGAATTTCTGGATCGAGATTTTTTTCACCTTTTCCGATTTTGATATGTGGGTTTTCGGATATTCCGGATTTTTCAAAGCCGCTTTTTTTCCGATAACATAAATGCGTTTTGGGATCAAATCTAACAAGTTACCTTCTGCTGAAATTTGACTATTGATTGGAACGAAGTTGCTTTTAAAACAAGTCATAGAAAATCGTTAAAATCGAAATTCTGGATTCGAAACTGCTTTTTAGGCAAAATACGACATTTTTGTGCTCTGCCAAGAATGCATATGTACTAACACGAAGGATTGACTTTCAGACAAAACCCATCCACTTTACGCTTTTAGACAGTAGTACAGCTGGGAGCTCCGCAGTAATTTCCTGTGGCAATTTAGAATTTTTGAAAAACGTAAGAATTAAAAATTATTGAGCAGTAATACAAGTATACAGCGGTGAGGAAAAGTGTATTACATTTTGATTTTCAGATGATGTCTAGCATGTAAATGCATGAAAATAATGTATTTCTTTCAGAATTCAGCTGATTTAATACTTGTTGTTACACAGAGAAAACATTTTTTCTCTCAAAAGCTGTTTTCGGATTTTTGCCCTTGGTATTTTTGGTTTCGGATATTTGAGCCATTGCCGGGTATATCATCCTTGTTTGGATAATCCGAGTGTTGTCCCTATTGCCAATTCTTTTTCCACTTCTTTCTTTACCAGTTTGGTGCGTTTCAAAGCATGGCACCATGTAACCGTTTCGAAATGACGTCTCTGACTTAAATAAGCACTGGTCTTTTTGTTCGTCTACGACAGCACAGTTCTGTTGCAGAACAGTCGGCTTCCTGCAAGACGCACAACATTCCGTTGCTGTTGAGACGGGTAACGAAACAACCTGAAGTCTCGGTTGAACAGACGAAACTGATTTCGGTTATCAAAGAATATTTGGGCTTGCAATGAGTAG
>JASANB010006705.1:0-29519 GCA_030248155.1 Sabatieria punctata
CTATCTGAACCCTATTTTGATCAAAGTGAAGTGGATCCTCATTCCAAGAAAGCTTATCAGTTTTTCGGTTTTGGTGATACCTGGATCAGAACAGTTTGTACTTTTGAATGGCATCAGTAATATTGGGCAACATTTTAGAAAAGCGGCAAGTTCAAAGAAAGAACGGATGCAATCCATTCAACTTACATTGCTAACAGTCAGGTAACCACTCACGATTCATTGTCCGAGTTGAGAGTGGTGCCTGAACGCGGTCAAACTTTCGAATGTCCGGTAGGGTTTTGTCTTTTTGCTTTTTGAGAAAAATTGCCTTGAGCATAGGGAGATTCTGGCGGAGGATTTACAATGCGAGTGAACGTTCATGAAGCCACATATCACTTTTCTTCCTACCGAGTCTGTTCATGATGTCTTGAGACTCCAGAATTACAACAAGGAGTGGCGAACCAGCACTAAAATCTTCTCCAAGTACTATCGGTACGGAAAATGCCACAGCAGCACAAACAAACTTACTATTTTGTCAGGCACTTGAGCCTATATGGTATCGTACGTACAATGTGCTATATACAGTAGTGCTAAAAAATGTCCTCTCCACTTTTTCGGGTTCACTAAAATCACTCTTTTTTCACTCAATTCTCAACGAATTTGAACCAAATTTGGAGGGTAGGTGCCCAAATACTCCGGCTACGTGTGCTACAGTTTTGGCGCGAAAATTCATATTTTGACGCAAAATTTAAACGAAAATACGAAAATCATATGGTTTCATAAAAACGGCTGTTACTCAAGAAATGCAAAAGCTACGCCCGTGAAATCACGGCTGCTTATAGACCCAATATATTGCAATTTTATGTAGAAGTTTCAAAACCCTCGCTCAAAGTACGCGCCAGAATCCGATTTTCAAAGTTGGCAAAAAATCGGGATTTATCCATTTACAAAGTTTACATTTTGAGGTTCACTAAAATTACCCGTTTTCAATCAATTCTCCGCCAATGTGAACCAAATTTGCACAGTAGGTGCCCAATGGGTCTGGCTAACTCTGCCAGAATTTTGGCGCGAAAATTCAAATATTGACGGGAAATTTAAACGAATATGTGAATATGATAAAATACTACGTACGTTGTCTTAAAAACGGCTCTTACTCAAGAAATACAAAAGCTATTCTGGTGAAATCATGGCCACTTATAAACCCAGTATAGTGCAGTTTTATGCAGAAGTTTCAAAACCGTCACTGTTTTCCAGCAGGACAACGCTCCTTCCTGCACACACTGCTCGGATCTGCCAGCAACATCGCAATGGAGCTTTTCAGAAGTCTTGAAAATGGAAAACACTGAGGGTTTTGAAACTTCTGCATACAATTGCACTATATTGGTTCTATAAGCGGCCATGATTTCACCAGAATAGCGTTTGTATTTCTTGAGTAAGAACCGTTTTTATGAGACTATTTTTATGATATGCACATATTCGTTTAAATTTCTCGCCAAAATTCTGGCACAATTAGCCAGACCCATTGGGCACCTACTCTGCAAATTTCGTTCATATTGGCAGAGAATTGACTGAAAACGGGTGATTTTAGTGAACCTCAAAATGTTAGCTTTGGAAATAATGATAAATCCCGATTTTTTGCCAACTTTGAAAATCGGATTCTCGCGCGTGGAGAGGACATTTTTTGTGCACTACTGTATGTGACCGTTATGTACCATGTGCCCAAATTATATAGCTATTTAAAGCACACATATAGTAAAACAGCGCGCATATGGGTACCACGGGAATGAGACGGCTGTACTACTGTTGCTAAGTAAATTTATTTGAAATATAATTTAATTATAATTTATTTGCATTAGCAAATTTCTAAAAAATATAATTAAAATTATACTTACAACTTACTTAAGGCAAAAATTCACTTTTAATTTAATTAAAATTATAATTTACTTACCAAATAATTTACTTGTATTAGTAAATTTCTAAAAAATATAATTAAAATTATAATTATAATTTACTTAGCAACAGTAGGCTGTACCGGGTTTTTCCATAATTAGCCCAAGCGCTTGTTTTGGGGTTTGGCCCTCCACATTGGAACCGAAAATAAGCCCATGGGCTTATTCTTGGAAATTTCATTTTAGCACATTTTTCAGTCAAATGCAATATTTTTTTTTTGTATTTCTCGCCCTGGCCATCAGCGATTAGCTGTTGATATCAGGCCAACAGACGCACCTTTTTGTATGGCAGAGTGGGACGTTACCTACGAAAAGATGTTTCTCACATCTTGATAAGGGAAAGAAGTTAGTAGAGGGTGGGGTAGGAATAGGAAGGAGCTGTAAAGTGGCTTGGAACGAGAGCTTGTCCATCTGGTAGTCCCTGACGTCTCAACCAACTGGTGGTGAAACCAACTTCATTACTGGAACCAGACAACAATTGGAGCATCGGATAGTGAGAATCGGGGCTGAAAAGCGTTATAGAGAGCGAGCGAAGCTGTGGTTGTGGTGAGCAGGCCGGCGAATGGCAGAGAGAAAAGCCACATCAGGGATCTAGTCGCTGAGGCGATAGCGCAGCTTGGCAGCCCAGCATCAAAGGATGTAACACTTCTAGCTGAGAATATGCAGAAAAGTAGCATCGGAGCTGTAAGAGAAAATTAGGTGGGGGTAATGGGCTCACACACTCAGGAAGTGATAAAGCAAGTGTGGCTTTAAGATCTTCAGCACTCTAAACCATACATCAATAATGCGAATGTTGAAAGGGGATTGAGCGACCCTTGCGAGGTTGCTGGGACAGTTTATGCAGAAGGTGACTGCACACCACATACCCCGGAAGGTAAGTCCCCAGTGGCTTTGATCAGATCCTGAGCTATGAGCAAGATAATAATAGAGTGAAGATTTTGGAAGAAAGAGTGAGTATGAATGGTTTAGTCGAAAGTGTGAGTGGGCGTTAGCAGTGAAGTAGCTTTGGCGTGCAAGGCAAACCAAGCCTACCTTACTCCCCCCTCCGCGGCGGGGACGCCCCCACTCGTGGGAGGGAAATGCAATATAACAGAGGAATAGAGGTAAATGCAATCTTCCAAAGCTGTTTGCGAATGAATTGTGATCGCGCATTGCATTTTGTATTCACTGTTTCGATTTCTCCCTCAATTATACCTTGTTTTTCTTAATGTTTTTGCTAGTTTTCACCATTTTACATGCTAAAACCGCCAATTTACGTCCTCCGGACACACAAAATGTTGAAGCCAAAAATAACCTATGGGTTTATTTAGGGAATAATAAACCTAAAATAAGCCTAGGTCGGCTTATTTTCGGAAAAACCCGTAGAAATTTACCGGTAGCATATGTCTAAAGCAAATATTTCAAGGGTTTGCCCGGCTATGCAAATTCGAAGTATGTGCAACCAGCGAGAAGCCAAACAATACATGGGATACCCTGCACGAAATAGCAGACGAATGAAAAAGCAGTGTGGCAAGAGCTGCAACACGTGTGTTTAAAGTACAAGAAGAGCAGGAACGCTTACATATCGCGGTGGACCGATGTCTTAGTGGGCGTTTTTGACGAAACCAGATGGCGACGATGAACCGTGCGACAATCCATCTGAAAATAGAGGGTCATCGGACTGTGTTTGTCAGTTTGCAGCATTACCAAGACTGGATATGTTCAGTGACTGGGATTTGTGATATGGGTCGATATCTTGCCAATGCCGAAGTAAAATAGTTACATATTGTCATTAGATTGATCCCGTGACGACGGAAGACTGGTTTGGCAGTGGCGTTAAACGAAGTCGAAAGGGAGGTTTTGTCACAAGATTAGGTTTTTCGCTTACGTGCTGTACTAGGATACGATGCGACTTTTCGAGGGATAGAAGGCCCCGTGTGCCTGCCTATGTATGTATTCGCATTATGTACATAAAAAGAAAGGTGAAAAAGTTAGGCATGTTCAAGAGCGTACATACCGGCCATCTGATTACTGTTCAGGATATTTGTAAATGCTAATGTCTTTGTACTCTCTTTCATATAATTTCTCTGTGTTTCTGGACAACATACCGACTAATCGTAAACGAAAAGGTGATTTAGGTTTGGCAGTATACATACGTACTGTACGTATGTTCCGCAGCAACTTGAAATTCCGCCCAAATAAATTTGCATGCAACCACTTCCGTTCGAGAGCGAATCTGTGTTGTGCAGTTGGCGTTGAGTGAGGTGCGGTGTTTTGTGTGTGCGGCTAAGTCAATTACGTATTTTGTGGAATGGATCAGTTGATGAAACTTTTGGATTCGGCCAAGGGCAGCAAGGCTCTCACCGATTCAGTGATGCGGCTCAACTACAGATGCACTGTGATCATTCTGTCGTTCTGTGCCGTATTGGTGGGGGCCAAGCAGTACTTCGGAAAGCCGCTGCAGTGTTGGCTTCCCGGTCAGTTTCCGTCTTTCGTGCTAACTTTTTTTGCCTGAAGCGCTACGATTGTATGGGTTAATTGCAGTAGCTGGGGGAATCAGGGAAGGTCAGAAATGGACTATATATTTATTAATGAAGTTTCCTATGACTATACGACTCCGGAGCGTGTCCGGACGAACTGGGGTGTCTCCCTAGGGGTATTTTTGTATTTGGAAAACAGGCCCTCCGGAGCGTGCCTATACTGATTCGTCTGTAGGGTTACATTTATATTTGGCAAAACAGCCCCCCCCCCGAGGCGTGTCCTATGCTGATGTAGTGATCATTAGACTCGTCAGGCGAAGGGCTTTCAAATGATATTTTAACATGACCATACCATACATATTTGGACGATTTTGAACTTTTGGAATTTTGCCAAAGTAATAATCAACAAAACTTTTTAATTTATAATTAATTATGATCATTTAAAATATAAATTTCTGTTTGGGATCGGTTCCTAATCCAATTATCCTATTACAGCTCAGTACACGGCATCGTGGCAGGTGTACGTGGAAAATTTGTGTTGGGTGCAGAACACGCACGTGATCGCCTACAACAAGTCGCTGGCTTTCAATCAGGGACCGCTGCCGTCAAAATCCGAAATCTCATACTACCAATGGTCGCCTCTCATTCTCTTGCTGATGGGAGTTTGTTTTTATCTGCCCAAGAGTTTTTGGACCACGTTCAGCACTCTGTTGGGTGTGTTTAAATTCAAAGGTACCAGTTAATTCTGAGTGCTGCTTGTTGCAGGATCGAATCTGAAAGCGCTGAATTCTGTGGCAGAAAGATACGCGAAAAGTGACGGCGAGAAGAGTTACACGGTCTTGGTCACTCTGACCAGCTATCTGTCGATGACCTTCAGATTGCTGAGAACCAGACGAGCTCCTCCATTTGTTCAGAAGTATCTGATGCCTTATTATCTCTGTGGCGTCTTCATTTGTACCAAGGTATTCACGTTATAGTCCTTTATCCAATCTTCTATCTGTAGTCAAAACGGTTACAGTCCGTCCAGCTCAGGGATGTGAGGTTTGTTTTTTTTCCGAAATTATACCGGTTTTTTCCTAAGGGTCGGAAAAAACATAAATCGCGGAAAAAATTCAAGCTAAAATTGCTTTTTTATGCCTTTTTTCATTTAAAAAATGGACTTTTGCGATGTATACTAAATAGGCCAGGCTGACTCAAAACTGCTAAAAAAACAACAGAAAAGACCAAATTTGGCATGATAGAACAAAAATTCAAAATTCTGTAAGAAAATTTATTGATGAAACCTATCAGACACTGTTCTTTCAGCTGGTGTACATATTCGTGGCACTCACTTTATTTTTCTTGCTCAACGCCATTTTGGGCACTAAAGATTTGGGGTACGGTATCAAGTTGCTGCGATTCTGGTACTTGGGCGTCGATCCCGAAGCGGTCGGCTGGTTTCCAAGAGTGACCTTCTGCGACATCACTGTCTACGAACACTCCTTCTTCCGGTATGCCACCATGATTGTCACTAGCAGTGTCTGTAGACACCAGACCGTTTCAGTTTAAACGGCAACCTCGGTCGTGTCAGTGTGGTGCAGTGCGTGTTGATGAGCAACATGTTCAACGAGAAAATATACGGTTTCCTCTGGTTCTGGCTGGTCTTCCTCATCCTCATCAACCTGGTCGACCTGTGCTGGTGGCTGGCCAAGCTGAGTGTGCCCTGCATGCGTCTGCGCTTCGTCGCCGACCGAGTCATCTGCCTTTCCGCCTCCGAGCGCGTCTCTGCCAAACTTCTGGACCGGTTCGTCAACGATTTTCTGTCGCCCGATGGTGTCTTCGTGCTGCGCATGATCGAGAACGCGCACGGAACTCTGGTATCCACCTACGCCGTCACCATGCTGTGGGCGGAGTTTGTCTCCCAACAAGCCAATCAGTTTCTGCACCAGATCTCTGCCACGCCCACGGACACTGGAAAACTGGCCTTGCTGTTTGTGACCTCGGTGAGAGAGGAGTTGGAGCCTCTGAGCAGCAACGAAACCTGCAGCGTCGGTCACTTCCAACAGCTCTACCTGCACTCGGTCGGTATGAACGTGCCCGCCCCTCTAGTCAAATCCCACTCCTCTGACGCTTAGCCGCATCTTTGTTGCTTTTGTTATTGGCTTTTCGTGGTGTGTCAGTGTATGCACCGAGCTTGTGATGTGGTTAGTGGATTTGAGCAATGCACCATTTGCTATAGATACGTAACGCGTCTGTTGAAAGATTATTTCTTCTGTACTAGTGTTGATTGTGGTAAATTTTGCGTGAATCAATGTGGTTTGTAAAACCTAGGCTGATGGGTAGACTTCTGTACTAGAGGTAAATTCTTCTTTTAGATCAGCGTCCGGTTGCGCTCTTATCTGATCTCCTTTGTTAGGCTGGTGCCCGTTGCAGGACAAGTTTAAACAAGGGCATCATCAAGTTGTGGCTTATGTCGGTGCTATAAGCATACTAGTTTTCGAAACTGGCCGTAGGTTTCGAGAAGTTTTTTATTCGTACAGCTCGCCTCTCTGGCTTAATCACACTCACACCACACACACACTTTCTC
Source organism: Sabatieria punctata (assembly GCA_030248155.1). Classification (NCBI taxonomy): domain Eukaryota; kingdom Metazoa; phylum Nematoda; class Chromadorea; order Araeolaimida; family Comesomatidae; genus Sabatieria; species Sabatieria punctata. The sequence continues at coordinate 6,954 of JASANB010006705.1, forward strand.
AATCGCGCGCGCCGGCATTTAACAAAAATGTAAACATTAAAATCATTTGCGCTGAAAGTCGCAACACTCCCGACAGACAAAAACCTATTTACGCCTATAGACGACAATCAAGTCCGATTAAAACAACTTTTGACACAGGACATCAACACAGCGAAACACTGACAACACACAAAGGCTACAGCTATTAGGGCTATTATATAGATTATATTCTGCAACCAGTTTCCGGAAAAATACGTGAATATACTACTCATGTCAAATGATGAGCTATCAAACTTAGATTTGCCAGACACAGAGCTAGTAATATAGCCTGAGCGGTGCCTTTCAATGAAACTCAAATGACCTTGAAGGCCAAATGTGGTTGCCCCAGCTGGGCAAATAACCTCGCAACGCTCAGCGATGTCTGATTTGTCTGTATCAAAGGTTACAGTACCTGAAACACCTGCGGCCGTGCACTCAACTGAAAAGCTGATTTCAGACCCACAGTGAACGTGCGCCAGGGCTGTGCCAAAGTCAGTATAGCAGGAATACTTGAGCTTAGCACCAGTCAGGCATGAGTAGCAACCTTTGAATGACACTGGTTTAATGGTACACAAGTTCTTGTCCAGTTTCGTAGCAAGTTAGTATCCATTTAGCTTGATCTGCAGTTCCATCGCCGCAAGACCATCAAATTCTGCTTGAACATCAGTTGCTGTGCCTTTCATTGTCAATCCACCAAGCTCCATGGGCAGCAAACTTTCAACATCTGAGAAAAGTGGTTCTAGGCTTCTGGCTGGACAGTCACATCTGACATGATCACTTTCACGAAGACAGACACATGGATCGTTGGCCAGGAAGCAATCAAATTTTTTAGCCTTTTCACGAGAACCACACTGAATTTCGCCCACAGTTCCACTGACTGGTTGACCAGCTGGTGATGCATCAATGACAGCAATTCTCTGGCCATCAGTTATGAAGTGTTTGTTCAATACTGGAGCTGGCGGTATGACAGAAGAAATAATCGTTATTTCTAAATTGTTCCAATTTTGTGGCACACCAGGTTCCAGTTCCAGTTCAGTACTGCTGACTTTGCCTTGCATCATAACTCGGACTTGAGCTCTGACTGACAATTTCCACACTGGACATGAAATGATTTCAAACACCGTTTCTGAAGTTGGAACAGCGAATGTTCGGTAGAATAGACAGGCATAAGTGCAGAAGAAGCATCCACAGCCAGCACAACCGCATGACTCTTGACAGTAGCTGTACCCGATTGAATCATTGGGCTCTCCATCAAACTCCTTGATTTTTGTCGTTTGTTTAACCACTTCGCATTTGTGCGTCTTGCAAGAGCCTGCCCCTGAACAGCGTTTGGCTGAAACCACCTTCATTTCAAAAGATCGCGAGAAATATTCATTCTTGGCCTGGCACTTGAGAGCAATCTTGTTTACTGTAAAGACAACTGTGCCAATTGGTTCCATGTTTGCGCCTTTGATTAACAAGCATGAGTCTTGCCCTAGTGGCACTAGTGTCATCCTTGTGGTTTCATCAAAAATGCAGTCCATAGTGCCATTGCTGTAAACTGAACAAAGAGAATCATGGGCAGTCAAAGTAGTGATCTCAGCACATCCATCCACACCAAAAATGGTCAAACACCCAATGACAATGGTTGTGATTTGCAGAGTGAGTGAGAACTGAGATCTTGGCTGATACCTAGCCGAAAGGCTAGGAGTCACTTCGCTTGCCACTGACAAAGTTGAATCAACCATTGCATGTTGATGGACAGATGGTTGATTGGGTGGAAACTCAGTCAGTTCCAGACTGTCGAGTTCTTTGATTTCTTGTTGCTCTTGCCTGGTTTGTGGTCTTTGAAGAAGCCAACACTTGCACCAAATCCAGCCCACAGTGACTGTGCTCACAACAGCTAGGGAGAAAAGGATCCAGAACATTGGTGAAATGCACTCTGGATTTGCAAGCCGTATCTTGCAGAAGTGGCATGTAAGCAGCAAGCATATCGATTGTCCTGAACAAGACTTCGATTCATTCAGAACCAAATGACCATTGTGCCAACCATAGACACTAACAGAGTGATCGTGTACCAGTACCTCAGCTGGTAAAGTGATTTCAAGTTTTGGCTGGGTTTATGCACATTGAAGCAGTAAGGATCAGAACAAATTTCCAGATGATGCCAGTTTGCACCAAAATCCTTAACTAGGACTCCATGTTGAGAACAGTAGACATGATGTTGAGACCTTGTCTTGAACAACGTGGCGTTGTTGATCCAAAGGTAAACTGGCACTTTCATGTGACCCCATGCAATGACAGGAATCTTGCCAAAATTTGACACCAAGTACACGATTTCGTTTTCTTCATGAATGCAAATCTTGTTTGCCATTGGATCACACCTTTCTTGTTCACAGAATTCAGGAGTTCCAGTTTTCAGTGATCCACTTCCAAAGCAGACGAACTGATCCACAGCTTGTGCATGTTCCAGCCGCAAGCGTTCAACATAGTGAACTGAGCCATCATACAACTGGACTTTGTGTAGCAGTTTCTGGACAGGCGTTCTTAGACATGTTGAAGATGGCTGCAATGAGCACACCTTTGGTCTCAGCGAGTCCAAAATTTGTCGCCTTACAGATTCAGAAGGCATTGAGAGATTCCCGCTGAAATGCGTGCATTCACTGGACCAAGTAGGACATGGACATGGTTTTCGACAGTGTCCCAATCCATCAAAAGCTGTCAGTGGTGGACAGGAGGCCTTTTTCCAGCAGTACTGTCTTGTCTTGTCACTTGACTGGTACACAACTGCACCCTTATGGCTGCAATTAGATGAAGCAAGAATGGACAAGTTAGCAACGTTTCGCGGACAATTGTTTATCATCTTAAACTGAGAGCTGGAAACAAGGGGAAGAAGTGCAAAAGCGAAGAGTGTCAGAACTGACAGATTAATCATTGTTGCCTTTTCGGCTAGTCTTGCGCTTCTTCTAGGTTGGGCTGATTCTGGCTTTCCACGATCAGCAATGTCTTTACATATTGACTGTGGAGGGACTGACTGGGCACCTTTTGCCGCTGTGACAGGATTTTCTTGAGCTCTAGCAACCTCAAGTGGATGCAGCTTGTTGACAGGTCGCTCCAAAATTCTGTTGGTAGTGAGTTTCACTTCAACCGATCTCACCTCACCATCTTTGCCTCTGTGCAGTTGTTGCACCCGTCCTATTTTCCATGAACCTCTCGGCAGCAGCTCATCTTGCACTAATACCACTTCCCCCATTTCTGGCTGGCGATGAACTGCAGCTCTCTTGATCGGGTGCATGTTCTTTCTTTCCTGGAGGCTGAGAAGGTACTCTGTGCTGAAGATTTGCCAAAATCGGTCAATCGATTTCTGTTGCCTTTTCCAGAAGTTGATGAGCTTTTCAGCTGAGTCAAATTTAGGCTTGTAGTCAGGATCCATGTCGTTTTCATCAAACGCAGGTGCTTCAACCATAGCACCATTCAACAAGAAATCGATTGGATGCAAAATTTCCATGGATTCTTCATCTGAGTACAGGTAGGTAATCGGTCTTGAATTAACCACTGCCTCAACTTCTGCCACATATGTGAACATTTCGTCCTTGTTCAGCAACAGTCGGCCTACTCCTTTTTTGAAAGCCATTTTAACTAGAGCAACCAATCGTTCATAAAAACCACCCATCCAAGGGGCTGCTGGACAGATGGACTGCCACTTGATCTGATTGTTGGCCCAGTAATTCTGCACATCTGGAGCCACAGCCACTTCTTGAAAAGCTTTTTCCATGGCGGACTGAGTGAGCTTAAACTGGGTGGCGTTGTCAGACAATACCACTGATGGCTGACCACGTCTGGCAATAAAACGCCTAAAGGCTGCCAGAAACTGTTTAGATGAAATGTCGAAAACTGGCTCCAAGTGAATCGCTCGCGTGGTCGGTCATGGAAGTGATTAGACAGACGTAAGCCTTTTCAGCTCCACCGTTTTCTTTGAAATAAACTGGACCCAAATAGTCCAGACCAACGTTCTGGAATGGGCGACACTGAACAACTCGTGCAGGTGGCAAGTTTGGCATGTTTGGTAAAGAAAATGGACCTCCAGACCACTTTCTGCAGATCAGGCAATGCGGTATGGTTGACTTGACCACTTGTCGCCCATTAGGAATCCAATAATGTTGTCTGACTGCAGCTAAAGTTTGCATAGGACCAGCGTGAAACTGCTTCTTGTGTTCATGTTCAATGACCAACATAGTATATGACGACTTCTTTGGCAATAACTTGGGTAGTTTAGCCAAAACAGCCAAGTTTGCCTTTTGAATTCTGCCCCTGCAGTGCAAGATACCATCGTCATCCATGAACAAATTGTGCTGCTTCTTCAGCTGATTTGGTCTATTCTTTTCAACAGCATCATAGACATCTGACAGCTCACACTGTTGTACCGTTTTGTCCCACTGCAGTTGGGCAGCACTGATTTCTTCAGCCGAAATTGGTCCATTGTTTTTGAACTTGATCAGCTTTGTGCTGAACTGTTTACCTTTCTCAGATTTCTTGCTGCTGATCTTCTTCAGAAACCTCATCACATAGACTGTTGAACGCAGTAGCTTGATCAGAGAAGAAAATCTGTTGGCATCCATGAAAAGAACTGGAGGAGCAGTGCTGGCCACATTGCAGCTGGCTTCATAGAAAATTTTGCCTTCTTCTTGCTCAGAAGGTTCAGGTACTTTGTCATCAGGCCACTGATCTGGCTTGCCAAGCCAGTGTGGGCCGTGCCACCACAAGTCATGATCTTTGAGGTCTTCCACAGCAATCCCACGAGATGCCACATCTGCTGGGTTGTCCTCAGAAGCAACATGTCTGAACACAATGTGCTCTGCTTTCTTCATTTCTGTCACACGATTTCCAACAAAAGTGCCGTTTCGTTTGTGTGACTTTAGCCAGTGCAGAACACATGTGGAATCTGTCCACACAAAACATTGCACATTGGCCAACTGTAGTTCCTTTTGAACCAGTTCCAGAGCTCGTTTAGCGATCACTGCACCAAGCAGTTCCAGTCGTGGAATTGTGATCAATTGACCTGCTCTTTTCTTGGGAGTAACCCTGCTTTTGGCAAATACAAGGCTGCATTTTGATTCAGCGGTGCTCTTGATCACCAGATAAACAGCTGCTGCATAAGCCCTTCCAGAGGCATCACAAAAGGCATGCAACTCCACTGATTGACTGTTTATCAGACCAAAATGTCTTTGAATCTTCAGGGTTTCTATCTTTTTCAGATTGTCACAGATTTGCTTCCATTTCTGTTTTTCTTCAGCTGATAACAAGTCATCCCAGTTCTTTTTGCTTTCCCACAGTTGTTGCAGAAAGAGTTTTCCATGGAGAGTGACTGGAACCAGCAAACCAAGGGGATCATAGATGCTTGCCACAGACTGCAGTACCATTCTTTTTGTTTGACAGTCCATGCTGACTTTATTAGTAGAGATCTCAATGGTGTCATCAGCAGGTCTCCATCTAAGCCCCAAAATTTTCAAGACACCAGTTGCTTTGTTCCGATCTTCCTTTGGAAGCTGAGTCATGAACAGTTTGTCATTGCAAAACCACTCTCTCAAGTTCATGTTGATTTCTTGAAAGATTTGTTTGGCAGCTTTGTAGTAACCCATACATTCTTCAGCCGTGTCCAAACCCACAACCAAATTGTCAACATACATGTTCTTTGCGATGACATCAGCCACTGGATCATCGTGTCGAAGCAGGTGATGGTTTACTGTGGCAGCCAACAAGAAGGGACTTGAAATGCAGCCAAAAAGCACTCGGCAAAATCTGTAAATTGCAATGTTTTTCTCATCCAACTTCTTGTTCACATCTTCGATCCATAAAAAGCGGGTGACATCCCTATCTTGTTCAGCCAAGGTAACCTGAAGAAATGCCTTTTCTATGTCAGCCAAGAGCACCAGTTTGCTTTTCCGAATTCTGAGCAGAATGCCAACCAAATCTGGCAACATATTTGGGCCTTTGAGCAAACATTCATTCAGACTCTTGTTCAGCTTGTTTGTCTTAGCAGAGGCATCGTAAACAATCCTGACCTTTGTTGTTTCCTTCTGTGGAGTGACAACTGGATGATGAGGCAAGTAGTGAAACCTTTGACCAGTGACTGTCTCCTTTGTTACCTTTTCGATGACACCTTTGACAAGCTGATCATCAATTATCGCCTCATATTTGGAGAATAGATCACCACTGCTGTCTTTGGAGAACCGATTCAGCAGAGTTTTGAATCTGCCCAATGCCAAGCCATAATTCGTAGGGAGATCCTGTGCCTCATCTTTCCATGGCAACTGGACACTGTACCTGCCGTTTTCTCTCTTGACAGCACTCTGAAATTGTTCCAGAGCCTTCAGGTCGTCCTTGACCACCATCAATTCCAATGTGTTCCAAGCTCCAGAAGTCTTCAACATTGGGAGTTGTACAAAGCATCGCATCAGCTTGTGCAAACTGTGACAGTTCTTCTAGGCACTGGTTGGTTTCAGTCAATACAGACAGGCAATACTGGGAGACTGAATCTGCGCCCCACTTAGGGACTTGGTATGCCCCACAGAGTAGCAACCCTAAACCGGAAGAAACTAGATGCAGTCCTGAGGGTAGTTTTTGTTCCAACCGTCTGTTGACAATGTCCCAAAAGTATTCCACTCCAATCAGTATGTCAACAGAAAATTCTTCAGTCTTGACAGGCAATGCATCTGCGAAATGATCCTTGGGGAAAAGAGCCAAAAAATCCAAGTCTTCCTTGCTCAAAGGATGCTTTACTTGAGCCTTGGTAATAGCCTGGATGACACTGTTCAATCGAAGAGTAATTCTGGTGCCATCTTGCAGGGGTAGATCCAGATAGCATACCTTTGTTTCCATCTGCATTGGGCTTTTAGCAGCGAATGTATTGACACTCAGCACTTCTTTTTCTCCAGATTTGCACTGGATTTCCTTGACGAATTTCTCTGTCACAAAAGACCTGTGAGAACCTGGGTCAAGAAACAGATTCGCAGTGGCAGAACGTGTCCCATTGTAGACCTTTGCCCTGGCAGTCATGACCAGGGAGTTTGTCCCATACTTGGGGCTTTGCCTTGCCGAGTGACTAACTGCTGTGCAGCTCACTTCAGATTTGCCATCCTGAAAACCACTCGAATTGACTTCTGAATTCATCCACTCACCAGTGTCCACAGTAGCTGCTGCCACTCCTGGCTGCTGCTGAACTTTGCCAAATTTTCCAAATAGTTGTGGGCACAGTGAGCGATGATGATGCCCAATCTTTTTGCAGTGAAAGCATTTTCTACCTTTGTTGCATTTTGGTGCCAAATGACCAGGTTGCAGACACGAAAAACAGCTTTTATTTCCACTGACTTTTGCTCGTCTAGCTTCCAGCGTTGCCACTTTTCTGCACTGGTCGCTGTAGTGTTGCCCTTGGCAGTAGTAACATTTGCCTGTTCTAGACTGCCATTGACGAGCTGGTTGCTGCTGAGCCTTACTGTCAGATTTTCTTCTGTTTTGGGATTCCACTGAAGTAGTCATGGCCGCAGCGCTTGACTTGTGGGTGCTAAAACGTACACTGCCAACTCCTTCTGCACCAGTTTCGCCCATGTCTCTGTGTTGTCTGAACCGGCCCTCCTTTTGAGTGCCTCCGTTTGTAGCCATGCGCTCCGACACTGTCTCCTTTAAACAAACAAAAGCAGACAAAGCTTTGCGAAGCGAGGCCATTTTCCAAGTTTCATTGAAAGGCTTTTGCTTTTCAATCTCATACTGAGTACCAACAGCCAACTTACCCAAAATCTGTCTCACTAATGAGCGTTGCTCAATGTTCTCACCTAACGCTTCTAACTGACGTAAGATATTCTCCAAACTGTTGACATTTCTACGCAAGTACTCAACTCGTTGATCAGACAAAGACAAACGAGACAACTCACTGTACAATTTATCGCAAACCTTCTCCGAATTACCGTACAGATTCGTGAGAGCCTCCACCACTGGCGCATAGTTGGTCTCAACTTCTGACAAACCCTTGACAGCATCGTAGGCATCGCCATCCAGTGAGCCCTTCAGATACTGCAGTTTTTGCACAGTAGGAATTGGTTGTTGATCAACCGACACTTTGAAACTGTCCCAAAAGTTTTGCCATTCAGTGGGATCTCCAGAAAATCTGCGCATTTCCAGTTTGGGCAGTCGAACAGTACAAGTCTGGGCAGCAGGTTGAGGAACAGTGGGTGCAGCCTCTGCAGTAGGCACCGCTTCATCTTGAGCGGCTAATCGCTGCTGCTGACGCAACGAAACCATGACCAATTCAGCTTCCTGAATAATAGTGTCTAGTTCACTGACCCTTTCAGCAGCTTCCAGCAAGAGATCAGGAAAAGGACGTTCTTGCTGGCCAATTTAGTTCCTCATGACTTCCTCCTCCCGAGCTTGACCGTTTGCATCGAGTCGCGCCATCAGATTGGCCCATTCAGTGTTTTTCTGGTCGGCTTAATCACACTCACACCACACACACACTTTCTCAATCGCGCGCGCCGGCATTTAACAAAAATGTAAACATTAAAATCATTTGCGCTGAAAGTCGCAACACTAGTCCCCTAAAAATGGAATCGGCTCTTCCACTCGCGACCATCCTACTTTATGCCTTCTTGGCCCTTGGTTACAAGCTTTCAAGCTTAGGTTTAAACTTAGTGGGCCTAAACTTGGTTTCATATTCAGGTTTAGGCTTACTTAAACAAGTTTACGGTTTTATGGAAGCAGTTTGCGAGTGGGGGCCGGAAGTGGCCTTCGTGTACTTTCATGGACCACTGTAAACACTGGACAACGGCAAGGATTTTTTGGTTTTACGGATGTTACGTAGTCGAGTCGTTGGCTCAGTGGGTAACCCGCTGCCTCTGAGTCACAGCGGCCCCTGCTTCCCTAGCGGTTGTAGTGGGTTCGAAACCAGTCGGACTGGAATTAGATGACGCAAAGCCCCACCCAGGCCACCGAAATCTGGTGACAGCGAATAGATAAATGGGAACCGACTGGATCTGCCATTGCACCGAAGCCATTCCACAAAGCATGCCGCGTTGGAGGAGATCAACGACGTCAGGAGATGTTTTCGAAACCAACTATGCTTGGGGGCCCTCTGGCGCACCAAGAAGACGTCGGGAGCCGACATCACCATGACGTCAACACGCCAGGCGCTCTCTTAGTACCTGGCGCCCAACAGCATGGTTAGGAGGGGCCAGGCTGTGAAAGAAGGGAACAACGTCCGAGATGACGACATCACAACATCGGGGGTTGCGAAATGGTCGCAGAAGTCTGATCGTAGTAAGGCCCCGCACTTTGGATTGGATCGACGCATGTTTCGGAACTACAAAATCTATAAATACTGTACTGGAAAACAGAAGAAACTACTGGAAAACAGAAGAAGCATGCATAACGCACATAGCAAGCACATAGACTTATAGCAAGGGTAGACCTATTTCTTTCGCAAATTTTAAATTGTAGTCGTAGTTAGTAGTCTCTAAAAATGGCCAAAAATAATATATGTAGTCTTAGTTAGTAGTCTCAAAAAATCTCGATTTTGAATATGTAGTCGTAGTTAGTAGTCAATTTGTAGTCAGCAAAATTTTAAATAAAATGGCCAAAATCTCAGGTTAAGTCAAAAATAGTAAAAAAGACAAAAGAGTGGTGAAATTTTTAAACATAACATCAATTTTCTGATAGGTGTGATGCCAAAAATACGTGTAATTTTCTCTTCAAAAGTTTTAAATTTAGGATTAGGTTCAGAATACACGGTTTTTTGTTTACAGCTTCGAAAGACGTTTCGTTAATATTGGTAATATTCTAGCTACTATTAAACTCTATATTTTGTTCACCAAAAACAAGCAAATAGGTATGCACTTTACTTTTTTACAAACTTTGTTGAAATTACATAAATAATTCAAAATAAAACAGAAAAAAACTTGTCCAAACCAGTGAAAAAGCTCTGTTAACAAAAACCCACAGATAAAATTGCACCACTTCCGTTTCTAAATAGTTTATGTGCATGATTTGACCAAATAAATTCCAAAATTTGCTTACTACTAATTCACAAATTCAAAAGGTATTTTGTAGTCAATTTGTAGTCACTAAATCTGAATATGTAGTCGTAGTCAATTTGTAGTCTTGATGACGTCATAAAACCCAAAAAATTAGTAGTTAGTAGTTAGTGGTCACTACAAAATAGGTCTAAGCAAGTGTCTATTAATTTTTATCTCACCAAAAATCCGCAAAAGAACAGGATCACACGTATCATAGACTGGAATTCATAACTTGTACACAGAATCCTTGCATCACACATAATGCATTAAAGTCAAATTTCCAAGAAATGACCTCGTTAGATTTGTTCCAAGCTCATTGTCTTGTAACAAGCCTCGATTTGTGGACAAATTATTGGCGATTACGACAATGTGCCATATACATTACCACAACACCACACCGCAACGCTTCGGGTGTGCGCCAAATTCACATTATTTAAGGTAAGCTTTTGAAGAATCTCTTATACTGTAGGATTATTTGTCGGCCGTACTGTACGTACCATTAGGCCTAAATAGGTTTCCGATCCTTTTATACTCGACTGTACGTAATCCAAAAACTAAGCACCCTGCCAGTTTGCGAGGCAAAGTGGAACTTTGCCGAGATTCAGTAATGAACAATTATCGTATTTTTTAAAAGGTGCAGAAAGTATGTAAATTATAAAATCGCTCTGTTAGTTCTACTGTAGCTCTACGGCAATTTTTTGCCCACACCACAGGGTTAAAATAACACTAAAACTGTCTCCGTCATTTTGCACCCAATATTGATGTGGTAGTGTGCTAAATTGAAAGATGAAAAACTTTGTCATGTGCAATTGCGTAGCTGGGAATCGAACCCAGCACCTTTGGATTACCGGTCAAGTTCTCTAACCACTAAGCTACACGCCGATGCCACACCGATACCTTAAAATCAGTATTTGAGAAAGCTCGCCAGTCATGTCAGCATGTTTTCAACAAGGTACAGCAGGAAGGGCATTAGTAGGACGAACCGCCACACCTCTCCTATCCGCACTGTCTATACGGTAGATATTCCAGCCTGTTAGTAAATGTTTATTCATTCGACTACTGGAGTCAAATTTAGTTATTGCACCACAACTTAAAGACAACTCTGTCACTAGCAATGAAAACAAAAAAGAAAAGCGAACTGATCAGTAAAGTAGCAAATGAAACATTGTTGAATCACATGAATCCCTTGATCAAAGCGATGGCTGTAGGTGCAAAGAAAATCCATCCGACAGTCGACCGCTGTGCCCCTTCAGTAGTAGTGGACATCTCTGTAGTCGTAGTATATGGTGAAGTGCTGCTAGTCCTGGCTGTTGACCAAATAGCAGGCGGAGTGGCCAAAGTGGGCGCAGTTGGCGTTGTAGTAGAAGTAGTTGTAGTAGTAGTAGACGTAGTTGTAGTGGTAGAAGTAGTAGTGGCTACTGTTGTAGAAGTGCTGCTTGGGGTGGTAGTGATTGTTGTAGCTGCGGTGCTTGTTGAATTCACTGTTGACGTCCTGTATGTTGTATTGTGCACATGCACTGGTGTGTGATTAGAGGCAGGTGGTCCAACAGTTGAAATCCCAGTCTTTAACAACGTTGTATTAGGCATGTGGAAGGGTGAATAAGTAGAAGTATATGGCTGTGCAGAGCTTGTTGAATTCTCAGTCTTTGACAGTGTTGTGATGTCTGTTGCATTAGGAATGTGCAAGGGTGTATAAGTAGAAGCAGATGGCTCTGCAGAGCTTGTTGAATTCTCAGTTTTTGACAGTGTTGTGATGTCTGTTGTATTAGGCATGTGCAACGGTGTATAAGTAGAAGCAGATGGCTCTGCAGAGCTTGTTGAATTCCCGGTTACTGTTGGAGTGGTGTTGGTGCCTGTCAAAGGAGTTTGTGTTGTAGTGGGGAGATGAGACTTGAGACCCTGGTTACATCGACTGGCATCATTGCAACAACAGATAAATCCACCCATTACATCTTTTTGACAAAACTCATTTTCAGTAATTCCACTGCAAATTTTCACTCCTGTGCATCCCATGGCGGTCACCACATAGTCTGATGTGAAGAGGGTAAAGCAAAATCGGTTCTTGGGTTCAACACATTGCTGCACTTCTCGCTTGCCACTTTTTAGCTGGTAGCATTCAAACACTGGTCGCAACCTCTTCACATTACAGTAATCTTGGCCATAGCAGCAGCACAAGATCTCTAATGATGATTGCAGTTGAGTACACTTGTTGTGGCCAATCTTATTGCAGCCCATTTTTAGACCATCATCACATCCGGCATCAACGAGTTCTTCCTGTGTAGTAGTGGTCTTGAACAAGTTAAAACAATATGCGGTATCGTTACTGCTACAAGTTCTGTCTGTGCTTTTGTTGTGCCCATCGGCGTAGCACTTACTCACAGTCGGTTTGAGAGAGACAGTGTTGCAGGCTCCCTTGAGGTCTTTGCAGCAGCACAAAAAAGTGCCATAGCCCGTCTGAGTGCACTTTTTGTCCTCAATCATTTGACACTTGCCTTTACCATGAGTACAACCGGCATTCCACAGCACTCCATTCACATACTGGTTAAAGCAGTGACTGACATGGCTCTTGGCACACACCTCTGACCCCACTGCTTTGCCTTCCTCTCTGTGATAGCAGTGAGGTGGGAGAAAAGAGCTGAGGTACTTATTACAGCGGTCAAAGAGGTTACAGCAGCAAATGAACCCGCCAAATGCATCCAATTGACATTTCTGATTTTCTGGTATTCCATCGCATACAGCCTCTCCTATGCACCCCATTGCTGTGATTGTGCCATCTAGTCCAAATCGACTGAAGCAAAATCTGTTGTCAGGTTCCACACACTGCTGCTCTTCTCTCTTGCCACTATTGAGTTTGTAGCAGGTGGACAGTGGCCGGAACTTGTACAGGTGCTGATTGCAATTATTCAGCCCATAGCAACAGCACAAGGTCCACGAAGATGAAGGAAGCTGTGTGCACCTGTTGTTTCCAATGTTGCTGCAGCCTTTTTCTACACCATCATCGCATCCATCATCAGCCACTGATCCCTTATCAAACACAGTGTAACAGTAACTGGCCTTTGAGTTTCTGCACCCCTTAGACTTGTGACTGAATGAATTGTAGCATTCAGACACTGCTGGTCTCAGAGTGTCCGTGTTGCAGTTGTCGAATCTGTTGCAGCAGCACAAGAAGGTGTTCGCACTCACTTGACCACACTTGCTGTTTTCACATTTACTGACATCTGCAGTGCAGCCAGCGTGCAACAGTTTTCCAGCTTTGTACTCGTTGAAGCAGTAGTTGGCCTCGATCGTTCCATTGCAACTCTTTGCTTCTTTTGCTTGGCCTTGTCTCATGTGGTAACAGCTGTTAACACGCACTGGAGGCTTTAGACTCGGCATATTGCACGCTATCGAACCAGTACAGCAACATAACCATTCACCACCAGCAAATCTACAGTTCTGAGAAACATTATCGCACCGATGACTGAAGTCACATCCAGAGTTGATCAGTGTCTTGTTCTGAGAGTACACTTTCAAGCAAGAGGTGGCATTGGTTCTGCAGTGTTCTAGGTTTCTGTGTTTCTTGAGGCACCAAATTACTTGAGGCTGGAGAGAGTGGTCATTGCATCGATTCGTGCTACAGCAGCACAACCACCCGCCATCTTTTCTCTCACGGCAACCCAAGAAGCCAGAAGGACCTTGAGTAAATTGACATTGTGCATTGGTGCCACATCCTTTGTTCACAGTCTGTCTTTGTTTATCAAATTCATTCATGCAGTACCTCTGTTCACGATCACACTCCACAGTAGAATGGTCATTATCAATGCACTTTCGAACTGAGCTCGAACTTGTGGTGTTCTGCATGTGGAATGGTGTATGAGTAGAAACAGTGGGTCCTGCAGTGGTCGTTGAATTCCCAGTTATTGTCAGAGCAGTGATGTTTGTGGTATTGCGCAAATTGAATGGTGTACTGGTAGCAGCAGATGGCCTTGAAGTGGTTGTTGAATTCCCAGCTACTGGTGAAGTGGTGGTGTTTGTTGCATTGGACAAATGAATGGGTGTACTGGTAGCAGCAGATGGCCTTGAAGTGGTTGTGTTTGTGTTTGTTGCATTGGACACATGGACCGGTTTAGTGGTAGCAGCAGAGTGGCTTGTAGTGGTTGTTGAATTCACAGCTACTACTGTAGTGGCGATTGTCGCATTTGAAACAGTTGGTCTTAGAGAGTATGTGTTGCAGTTTTCGATTCCTCTGCAGCAGCACAAGAAGGTATTGGTTTCCGTTGGCTCACACGTATTGTTTGCAATCTTTTGACATTGACTGACATCTACACTGCAACCAGCACGCCACAGTTTACCATCCTTATACTCGTTGAAACAATAGTTAGCCTCCACCGTCCCACTACAGAGTCTTGCTTCTTTTGCTTTCCCTTCAGCATAGTAGTAACAGCTGTCAGTAGACTCTGGAGGCTTTAAACTCGGTGTATTGCAGTTCGGCAGACCAGTGCAACAACACACAAATCCCTCATCATCACGTCTGCAGCCATCGGATACCTTGTCACACTGGTGGCCAAAGTCGCATCCAGAGCTGATCAACCGCTTATCCAAAGAGAACACGTTCTTGCAGGAAGTGGCCTTGGACTCACACTCTTCATCTCGCTCGCTGTCCTTCTTGTTGCACCAGGCTACTTGCGGTTGGAGTGATCGGTCGTTGCATCGAGTCTCGTTACAGCAGCACAACCATTTGCCGTCTGCCTTCTTGTTGCAACCCATAAAGCTCTCCGACAGCTGACATTGCGCTTTACTGCTGCATCCTTTGTTCACTTCTTGTCTTTGTTTGTTGAATTCGTTCATGCAGAACGGCTCTTCACCGCCACACTCCACAGCAACATGGCCAACACCAATGCACTCCAAACCCAAGCTCACACGTCCGTTCAACTCAACAACAACCAACACAACAAAAATGAGAAGCAGCAGCATAAAGCAACAAAACTCACATGAAGTGCACACATGTATAAAGTTGCGACTTCATATAGATGAGTACCGTGCACTGCAACGTCCACAAGAAAAGTAAAATAAAAATTTGTCCAGACAAGGTGCAACAATTTGTGCGGGCAAGCAGCGATCACCTTGTACACACGTCCAAAGACATTTACAGCAATTCTAGCAAACTATGAGCACTGTTCAAGCTATGTTTTCGTCAGTTTTTTAAGTACGCGCTTATAATGTATTTTGTCCACAAGCCAAAAAGATACAGTTTTCGTTGTGTAAACGAATGTACTGTATCAGTGATAAAGCCAAAGAAACTATTTTGTGGATAAAAGTCTAGTTAGAGCCCTGCACTGGTCACCCCCGGCTGCCCGAGCCCGGTTGCAGATTTAGGCGGTGCGGGCCAAAAGCCAAAAGGTCTCTACTACAGTCTTGATGATATGTGCAGTACTTAAAGCGTCGAATAATACTTTACATCTAAAACTTGACTAGCACTGACAGATCACTGGCCTGGCCAATAGTGAACAAGAAAGCACAAAAACAAACAAAAGAGCACACAAGTTCCTAGCACGTACATGTAGGTTTCCTGTGACGGATAAAAATTGAAAAAGTGTCAACCAAATCGGTAGGTGGCCCATTCTAAGAATCAGTCTTTCAGCCAGGCGTTGAGTCGTTCGTGCATCTGATCGATCGACTCTCCGTCCTTCACCACCAGCTCGAAACCGCGCTGAGGCAGCAGTTTCTTCTCGGTCATGATTTCGGCAGCCAGAACCATGGCATCGGTGGCGGGCGTTGAGATGTTGTACCTCCTGGCCAGCTCTCTGATAGGCAGCAGCACGTAGCACATGTCCTCTCCGATGTAGCGGTTGTCCAGGTTGGGTGGGGCAGGGAAGAAGCCGTGAAAAGCGCCGTAGTGTATGTGCTCGTAGGTGGTGTACTTCTCGGTCTCGCCGTACCAGCCCTTGTCGATGTCTATGAACTTTTTGGTGTGCAGTTTGAGAGCGGCAGCAATGGCCATGCGCTCGTTGTCCACTGCGTCCATCATCCGACACACCGATGGAGAACAGCCGTCGGTGTAGAACGAAAACTGCCCTTTGGTCACTTCGATCCAGCCGGCGTTGAACAGCACTGGCGGCGGGTGCACGATCATGTTCATGTTGGCCCAGGCTGAAAGCTCAGAAACTTTTATCTCTTTACCTTCGTCTTCGCCTACCCCCATAGATGTTTAATCCAAATCCGAATGCGGTAGAACGGATGGGGCACAAAGTGAAAGAAGAATGAGACGAACAAGGCGAAAGTGACCTCACAATTTTGCGTAACTGGTAGTACTAATACATACCATAGGGTACGAAATTGAAGGCAGTGCTACTATATAATCTCTTCGCGCAGATGGCCAAAAATTCGTAAACACTAACCGCCGTCTATTTCGTAAATTTATCAGCGGTTAGCGTTTTTATATTCGCAACATTTTCGACGTTTGAAATCCTAACCGCCGCCTGTGGGTAAAGCTCGGCGGCGCCGATCGATAGCGAGGGTAGTTTGTTTCTGTGTTTATTCAAACGTCAGTTAAACGTTAGAGTTAGTTTACCACTTGCCGGCCGGGTGGCATGGACATACATGTAGCTGGTTTTCGGCTGGGGGTTTCAGATCCCAAATAGGGTTTCAGCACTATTTCCATAGGGGGTTTCAGCGACCTTTTTTGGGCTCAAAACAGGGTTTTGAGGACTAAAAATCGGGTAAAAATCCTGTCAGAAGTGCAAAAATGCCCTTTAAAACCCTATTTATTGTTTTAAAACGTGAGAAAATCCTATTTTTTATTTTAAAAACGTGCAAAAAACTGTTTCTGCTTTAAAAAGTGCAAAAAAGCTCTATTTTATTCGACATAATACAGCTAAAATGCATTTCTGGAACCCTATTCAGAAATTTTGAAGGTTAAACCCCCAACCCTCCAACTGCATGTATGGGCACGGATGAAGGGCAGGGACTCTACTGTTTTTTGTCGGCGATCTCGCCCTTAATACAATAAGCCAATAAACAAGCTTGTACGTATCATTTTTCGGCAGCGTACCAGCGTGGGAGGAGTCGAATTTTGAAACACTAACCACTGCGAAACAAGCCGAAAGCAACGGCAGCTAGCGTTTTTGCCCCCCCCCCAATTCGCAAACACTAACCGCTGTGAAACTACTCCATATGGAGTACTGTCTGCGCCAAAGGGATAGTGTTGACCATAAACCTGACCTTTTTTGAGCTTTCCGAATAATTTCAAATGGCCGCCATTCCGTCAATTTTCAACCAAACGAAAAGATTTTTGGCACGATTTATTGTGTACAGTTTGTGTTTGTAAGTCCTAGCCTGCTAGCCTTCTGTAGCCTGGAGTTAGGCCCTATCCGAAATGAACTGACCCGAATTTTCAGAGGTTAAATTTGATTGAACATACATACATATTCATATACAACTCTGAAAATTCGGGTCAGTTCATTTTGGAAGGGCATACTTGTACGTAACTCCAGGCTACAGAAGGCTGACCAGGCTAAGAGTTGGCCAAAACAAACTGTAAACAACCAATAATAAGCGTGCCAAAATAATTTCAATCTGTTGAAAATTGATGGAATGACGGTCATTTGAATTATTCCAAAAAAAATAAAACGGGAAAAAGGTCAGGTGGTCTTTTTTATGGCCAACACTGTTCTTAAGGTACCGGTACCACAAGGTAGGGGATATTATGGTGCCACTAAACCACAGTTCACGAACGTGGAGCACCATGATGTTGTTGACCGTGATGTACGTACGTTAGGTATTACCACGTCGTTAAGTAAGTGCCAAAGATTTCAATAACTCACCGGCTTCCAAGGCGTTGGCATTTTTGGTCAGTTTGAGAGTGAACAACGGCTGCAGCTCGGTCAGCACTTTGTCGGTGTCTTTGGCGGGGTAGACGCCGGCATTCAGCATCAGCTTCATTCCCGAAATGAACACCTGATTACCCTGCAGCTTGCGGCACGCGTACGGGATGCTGTCGGTGTCGACAAAGTACAGTTGCTTCGTTATCTTCTGCTCCTTGATTATCTTGGCGTACTGGAGCGAAGCGAAGTTGCCCGGCATCGACACGAATATCTGACCGTCCTTGAGATGCGGAAGCGCCAGTTGAAAGATGGGAACTTGACCGAAAGCCGGCACAATTATCATCACCACGTCTCCGAACTCTATGGCAGCTTTGATGTCACTCGTGGCCAACGCGATCTTAGCTGTGCCATGGACAACTGCCTAAACCGAAAATTTCTACTATAATGTACTGTACGTACGCTACGT
Organism: Sabatieria punctata; assembly: GCA_030248155.1. Taxonomy (NCBI): domain Eukaryota; kingdom Metazoa; phylum Nematoda; class Chromadorea; order Araeolaimida; family Comesomatidae; genus Sabatieria; species Sabatieria punctata. The sequence goes on from JASANB010006705.1 coordinate 25,280, forward strand.
TATTGTGTGCAGAGATGTTTTTGATTGAAGAAAAGAAAGCAAAAATACTTTGAATCCTTCAACTTCAGCAGGAGCAACTAGTTCTCCAGCACTTTGGACAGGCTCAATGGCTTGTTTGAAGTCCGGGTGCTCAAATAAAGCCACTTCATGGCCCTGGTGACTGAGGTGGAAGGCCAGAGCGAACCCGGCATTACCGGCTCCCAACACCGTTACTTTCTTTCCCATTTTGCCTAGAAATTCAGTATAGCGGAGATCGGAGGCGTCAACAAAACTTTCGCACCTAACTAAGTCGGTGCGGAGGGCAAAAAGTTCCAAAAACAAGTTAAAGCGAGCTCGGAGGTCCGGCTGAGAAAACTGAGGCAAGTGGAGTGGCACAAAGCCGTTGTAATGAGGAGGGACAGGCGCTGGCGGCCTGGTCTATTTGCAGACTCCGCTTCGACAGCAAATCGATGGTGGCATCTCGGCCCGTAAAGCGTCTTCCTGGTAATTTTAGTGTTCGATCATTTTCGTAGTAGTGTACACTTTCCTGTGCAGCTCATAAACAGAGTTCTTTTCTATATATTAAAAAAGCGGCGCATCTGCAAAGCTACTTACTTACTTTTAATTCACATTGACTGCGATGGTGTTGTCATCAAACGAGTGGTAGCTAGTCATACGGACTTATTTAGCAACAACACTCCTGGACTTATTGTATTAGGAACTGGACAATTACCCTCTCCAAGGCCAGAAATTTTAGACTGCAAAGAAACGCTTTGTGATTTTAAGCGTCACAACCGACAACAGAGCTGTTAGGATTGAAAACAAGCTAGAGTAGGGTATATGTACATTTACTTAGGCCACTTTAAATATGAATGCAGTACAGCGCGGAGAAATTGTGAACCTTGATTGGGTTAAAATAGTTTTAGAAAAACAACGTAACCTGCACTAATATCGTATGTACACGTACAGTGTAGGTGGAACAAGTGTATAATATAACGTCAAGCCACGTACAGTAATATCGGAAAGTGGCTATCAGACGGAATGATCTCGATGAAGCAGCCTTAGAAGGTTGCAGGATTGCTCGTAGGTGAAAAAGGCTACACCAGAAGAGGCAGCTGCCTTTAGCAAACTAGGCGCAAGTCCTTTATACATTCCTAAACAAGAAATCAAAACTGAAGTCAACAGTGGCAAGCCCTTATACTATCTGTGGTACCAAAAAATCCTTCTCGTTGTAAGATGACTTTAATGCAATTGAGGAAGCCTGAGTACGTTCGAACCGGGCCAAAATGACGTCTGGCTTTTTCAAAACCAACTACCTATCCAGTGAAGAACAACACTACTGTATGTAATGTGATACTTAGACATTACACGTAAACGCATACATGTAACAGGGGGTCCGGACAGAGAAAAACGGATGAGATTTGCGTTAGTTGCTAAACACATTATGTATGCTTGTCGTAGTACAAAAAGTGTACTTTCGGTGGAGTCATTTGTGACAAGACTTACCGCAAAATTTCCCGTTGCCAAGTGTGTTCATGGCCAGAAGCAAGAGCACAAGTACAGACAAGAATCATATGAATTTGTAAATTGGATAGCCACCTGAATTGATGACCCCTCCCCCTACATTGTGATTCCAATATATACGTGTGTGTCTATTTATTGATGTATATACCTGTGTGTCAAAAATTACTTCTGTATTAACCTATATTAGCCGTTCAATAATGATACTAAAAATGATTTTTTACAATTTCAAACACAAAATGTAAAACAGCACTTTTAGCTGTATTTTAGCCCAAATTAGTGATATTAACGACTTTAAGCCGAAAAATTGCGATTTTTGAGCGTTTTTAGAGCCCAACTCCCTCCCCAAAATTTGGGCTCACACACCACAACCCCCGCCGTCTGCGGATGACCTGTTACATGTACACTGTACGTTGTCTGCGTAAACGTAATACCTGCAACCGTTTTTTAACCAGGTCCAACGGATAAACCATAATTTTAGAAGCAGGACCAGCGATAGCACCACACACAAATGACTTGGACGGTCCTAAAACCAGCCAGTACATAGATCAGCTCAACGGTCAGCATTGCTGATCATGCATGGTGCGGATGTTCCGGTTCACTCGCAACGTCACAAATGATGCCTTTAATTTAAATACTGTAGTTGGAAAACAAACCACGTTTTATGTACACTGTACCTTATTTATGTTACCGATACTGTATCAAGGCCAATAAGGCAGAGGTTGTACATACAGCGGGTACACTGCCATTTCTTGTGCAGCAAAAATACGCAGCAAGAAAATTCGGCCCAAAATTTGGAACTGAACTCAACAGATTATGCAGTAAACAAAAACTGCTGATTTAGCCCTCATAAAGCCACATTTCTTAAAGATAATATTTTAAAAAGTACAGTAGGCATATTCCCATCCAATTTCAAAAGCCATCGTACCAAGTATGCGAAACAGGCACCGACCAGACCGAGCAAGGATAAAAGAGTACCAAAATAGGTTGATTGAACGTCACGCTTCGTAGTCATCAATTTATCCCATGTGCGCGTTGCAGCAGCATAAAAGGCAAAGTGGAATCCTAAAACAAAGCAATACTATCTCCTTCGCGACTATGCCATAATTAGCAGGTTCCAGAATTCGTGCACAATTCGGGATGAGTCACAGACGAATCAAGTAGGATTCTGTCGGGTTCGCTGTCTGGGGTCCGAATTGGTCAAATTCGCGGCAGCCCCCACATCTAGAGTTCGCAGGTGACTCATAATTGGCAGTTTCGCCCAGAAGCATTGTTTACCGTGTCTACCTCCGAATGTTAAAAGGGCTAATTCGCACGTTCCATAATTCCTACTTAATTCGCAAAACGCAAATTAAGCTGACCTTAAATAAGACGCCCTGCAAACTAGATACAAATTCGCAGTCATTGATTTTTAGTGTTACGAATTTCGCTAATTCGCTAGTACTCCCTACAGAGTGTGATAGTTAGGCGCGGGATATACAGTAGTACAAAAACAGTGCGCAATAAGCCTTGCAACATTTTCCTTTTGCATTTAGTATCTTTTTTGTGATGTCTCAGTGCGGTTTGTTAGTGAGCATGTTGTATGCGTGTGCCTTCTTGTTGACCGGTGTCAGTGCGATCGGAGTGCCGAGCCAGGGCTACCCGGCCGTCTACGGCCAACAGTTGGATGGCAATAAGATGGCTCAAGGCACCGACAACCCGTTGGAGGCCGCCAGAGCCAGAGCTCTCTTCATCCACACTTACCTGACCCATGCTCACAAGCCACTCGCCGGTCCACACACGATCACCAACAACATAGACAATGAGGACCGGATGGAGAGACGTCGAGCTAGAGCGCTTTTCATTCACTCCTACTTGGTCGGTCGTTACAACTCCGTCAACCAACCAAACTCCCTGATCAGCTTCGTCACTCCGACACCTTTTCCGCAGTTCCCGGCAGCTCCTCAGGCGTGGGCACAACGACAAGCAGCCAACTACAACAACCACGCCCCCTCTCTCGCTTGCGTCTGCCCGCTGCTGCTGTTCGCTTTCACTACCAGCTTCTACGCCTGTTTCTAAGCCGGTCAACAAGTTTGTGATTAGATTACTGGTTTATCGAATGCAATGCAACGTTGTCTAGTCACTGTTAAATTGAGCACTGTTTTTGTTTCTTGCATAAAGTACAACTAGCAACTACATGTAGCGTACAGTACGTACGTACCTGCGTAAGGTGCGATGCCGAGCACAGTTGGAACGAAACCGCGATAGAAAGAGCGAGTGCCTTCTTGCTTAAACATAAGATAGGCAGCGTTTGCGAAACCTTTATAAAGCTGCAAACCGAAAGTTGGGACTGAAAGAAACTGAGCAGGGTACCTTTGGTTCTGCCTGAGCTATAAGTCTCGTGCGTATTACATCGAATGGATGAGCAGCAGCAGAAGCAGTCATCCCAGCCACAGCACCACAACCGAAGTGAGTGAGTGACTTCCACTGCGAGATAACATTTTCTGGCAGATACAGCCACACCCGTTTAGTTAGAAATTCGAATGACACAAACTGCAAAACGGCTACTGTATGCTTTAGTTTGGGGCCGTCCATAAACTACGACGTTCAGAGAAGAGGGCGGGGGTTGAACGTCGGAAAACGTAGGCATCGAAAACATCGACATTTTTAGGTGCCCAAGAAGCTTTGTCTGCAACTGTATGACAAGGAAAACTTGACACAGTTCATGTTTCCAAACTGCCAAAACCGTCGTTAACTGTCA
>JASANB010006706.1:0-15095 GCA_030248155.1 Sabatieria punctata
GCACCGTGGTATGGGAAGGCAAGGCAGTCTGTGTGCAAGGCGACAGAATACCAGTTCTTCAGCTTTAATTTGCCAGGGCTGGACTTGCATAAAGTAAGATTTCGACTTATTGAATGAAACAATTTTGCGACAAGCAATCGTCTCCGTTTCCAGCATGAGCTGTTGCGCTCATTTTCTTCATTTTGCCCTTAGTACTGCTTATTCCCCTTCTCTTATGGTGTAACTTGCGATTTTCCAACTTTCCTACTTTCGGGGAGGCGATTTGTGACATTGGAAAACCCGCAAAACTTGGTGTACCTATGTGCACCACAGCGTATCGCACGTCCTCAGCGTTTCCGTTTTTTGGGGAGGCGATTTGTATACGCGCCGAATTTTGTTAATAATAGCATGAGCTCGCTTCTATTTAACTTAAAAATATTTCGGTTTTCCTTTTTGCACAGAGTTGCCATGCAAGACCAGGTACGGACGGAGTACGTAGGTATGTAATCAAACAAATCAGCAAATCGAGGAGAAGGAAGAACTTCTTTCTTCGCTTGCTGGGGATGAAAGAAAAAATCGATCGAGATTGTTGTTGTTGCAGCTAATATTAGTTTTTTCTGGGAGTTGGAATATACAGGGTGTGTCAAAAAAAACAACCCAGCAGAGTTTTTGCTGTAGCAACCGCAAATCTCAACCGATTTGAATGAATCCTGCTTCAAATGAAAGATGAATAAATTCTTGAAAGACTGGTGAAGGCCCTATTAAGATACGATGCTTAGTTCCTGAGATATTTTCCTTCAAACTCAAAACAGAGATTTTGGCAGTGAACAAGAGCGATTCCGTTGCACTTCACAACAAAACAGATTCCTACTGCTGAGGGGCAACAAGACTTTTACAAATGAAGTAACCAAGCATGTGTGCCACCAGAAAAACCTCGTTACGTTAGCCCTGAGCAGTAGGAATCGGTTTTATTATGAAGTGCAACAGAATAATAAAAATCGCTCTTGTTCATTGCCAAAATCTGTTTTGACTTTGAGTGCAAATATCTCAGGAACTGAGCATCGTATCTTAATAAAAGCTTCACCCATCTTTCAAGAATTAATTTATCTTTCAAATAAAATAGGACTCAGTGAAATCGGTTGAGATTTGCGGTTGCTACAGCAAAAAATCTGCTGGGTTGTTTTTTTTGACGCACCCTGTATATGAGGAAACTTTTGCTTTTTAGGACTTTTCTTGGCATACCTGCAGTTTACCTACGAGTACGAAATCGTACAGCGGTCAAGCACCGTAACTTGGTCTGGAAACTTTTCCTGAGCATAAATCAACTGCAAAAACAGTAAATATAGGATAACTGTAACTGACTACCATATCGCGGATTACGGTATTTTTTAACGTAAGCCGAAGCCTGAACATAAGCACGAACCAAAAGTCCAAGCCTGAAGCTAAGAAATAAGCGAAATAGGATGATTTTAAAAATACCGTCACCTGGATTACGGCAGCTACAGCAACCCATATTTACCGTTTTTATAGTCCATGGTTGATGATCAGGAAATGTTTCCAGTCTAAGGATACGGTGCTTGGTTGGTCGCTGTACGATTTTAGGCAGGTAAACTGCACGAACCGATCGAATTCAATTCTTGAGGAAAGCAATTTTTTCCACCCCATTTGGGCACCCTAGTTAGTCTGAAACCCCCTTAACCTTTTTTTATTTCAAAATGTTGTAGCGCTATCATTTCCCTACAAATTGTGTAGTATAAAACACATTGGCTTAACTGTGGAGCATTGTGGTGAGGTGACATATAGCTTCAAACATAAATAGTGAACATAATCGATGACAACATTTTCTTTAGTTTTTATCTCTGTTGCTATATTTCACCGCATTGCTCCACCGCTCAGCCAATGTGTTTTAAACCAAATATTGTAGGGAATTGACAGCGCTACAATATTCTGAAATAAAAAAACGGTTAAGGTGGTTCCAGACGAGCTGGGGGTCCCAAAGAGGGTCGAAAAAAATTGTTTCCTCAAAAGTCGAATTCGACCTCGAAGCTCCAATTTTTATTCCTTAACTCAAGTTGGTAGGCTGGAAATGCCAATAGGAAAGTTTGATGCCGTACAAAAAGTGAAAATTTTGATGATTTTTTATCTTTGAAGCAATACTTCACCACATTGCTCCACCGCGCGGCCAATGTGTTTTATACCAAATTTTAGGGAAGTGATAGCGCCACAGTTGTTAAAAAAAAATTTTTTTTTGAAGGCCAAAAATTTTTGCTTTTTTTTTTAAAAATTTTTAAAAAAAAATTTTTTTTTTGAAAATCGTCTTAAGGGGTCCAGTGTGCTAGTACAGGCACTTACAAAAAAATTTCCACTTTTGCACCTCAAGTCAGTTAAGAAACCTGTTCGAAAACGCCAATACAGGTCTAAACACTGCCTGTAACTGCATAATTACACCAAAAATTGTCTTTAGAGGCACATCTAGGTGAACCTAAGGAAGGATTTCTTATGCAGTCGCTGCTAGACTCAGTATTATGCAAGTTGCTGGATAAAATGTTGGCTGCTAACAAAGAATTTACAAAAAATTGCACGTATTTACGTGAATTTTCGCACTTTTTTCCTTAATTTGCATATTGATTTTTCAAAAAAAAATTTTTTTTTTTGAGCCTTCAAAAAAAAAAGCTTTTTTTTTTAAAAAAAAAAGTCTTTTTTTTTTAAAAATTTTTGACCCTAACAACTGTGGATAGCGCTACAATATTCTGAAATAAAAAAAATGTTAAGGGGTTCCAGACGAGCTAGTGGCCCAATGAGAGTCGAAAAAACTTTTTCCTGAAAAACATATTTCGATCGTTGATTCTTTAAGTACTCCAAAAGTTACCTAAAGGCCCAAATTTTTATGTCCCAACTCTAATTAATGCACTAAAAATTCGATTTGGAAATTTCGGTCCCATAGTTAAGCTAGAGTTGTAAAAAAATTTTTTTTTTGAAAGCCAAAAAAAAGCTTTTTTTTATGAAAATTTTTCATTTCGAAATTTTTTTTTTCAAAATTTTTTTCCCAGCATGAAATATAGCTTGCAGGAGATGCAATGATGCATCAGAAGCAACTTTAAATGCAAAAGCTGATACTTTGGTTCAAACATAGTGTTACAGCCTGAGAGTCGATATTCTACCTGCAGCATTGCTCACAGAGTGGCTGCTGCCCTTCAAAACCGATTTTTATGCTTAGAATAGGCAAGAAATTGATAGAACTGCACTTCTAATGTATATCTGAGGCTAAATTCAGCGAATTCCCCCCAAAATTTCCATACTGTGAATAAAATAAAAAATTTTCGAAATGGGCCTTCAAAAAAAAAGAGCCTAACAACACTAAGTTAAGCAGACCGATTTTCATAAGGCTGTATCTCGAGCGTGGAGCGTCGAACCGCCAAATCCTTTGCGGTGGTTATATAGATTATGGAGGCGTGTTAGCCCTCAAACATACAGCCCTCTGCGCAAAACTTTCAATTTTGGGTCTGAACACCCAGACTCGATCGAATCGCGGAGACTGACTCTTTAGCTTCTTCTCAGGCAGGGTTCGTTTCGTGCAATATATGGTAACGGCACCTTATATGGTGTCGGTACCATAAACGGCGTTAAGTGTAGAGTTGTAAAAAAAATTTTTTTTGAAAGCCAAAAAAAAGCTTTTTTTATGAAAATTTTTCATTTCGAAATTTTTTTTTCAAAATTTTTTCCTAACGAGATATAGCTTGTAGGAGATGCAAGGATGCATCAGAAGCAACTTTAAATACAAAAGCTGATACTTTGGTTCAAACATAGTGTTACAGCCTGAGAGTCGACATTCTACCTGCAGCATTGCTCACAGAGTGGCTGCTGGTGCTGCCCTTCAAAACCTATGTTTAGGCTTAGAATAGGCAAGAAATTGATAGAACTGCACTGCTAATGTATATCTGAGGCTAAATTCAGCGATTTCCCCCCAAAATTTCCATGCTGTGAATAAAATAAAAAAATTTTCGAAATGGGCCTTCAAAAAAAAGCATTTTTTTTAAAAAAAACCGTTTTTTTTTAAAAAAAGGAGCCTAACAACACTAGTTAAGTGCCTGACTGTAGTAGGAGTAGTAGTAGTACAGCAGTGAGAAAGAAAGTAAGAAATTCTACGTTCGAAAATTTTGAAAGGTCCCTTTGTTGAGGAGGGTTGAATCGAGATGTCTCCACTAAATACTGCAAAAAAAAAAATTTTCCCTGACTAGACATGAAATTCCCTAACTTTCCAGGTCCTGCACGAAACCGGTCTGATGCCGTATGCACGCGATTTTGTTCAAATTAGCCTTCGCAAATAAGTAAGAAAAGCAAGAAAATTGAAAACGGAGTATCACAAATGACTGTACAGAAAATCCAAACGGTTCGTGGGTGTTAGCTTGTGCGGAAAAAGATAGGTAGGCACAAAGCTGCCTCCAGTGCTATATATCATCCTGTAAGTAAAGTTTACAAATAAATGCATAGTGCATGTAAGTGCTCAACTGCTGTTAGAATAGGCACTTGTGCAGCTAAAATACGACAACCAGATGAGGTGAACGCAGCAAAAGCACAGACGAAAACTCCGAAATCATAGCCATTCTTCTGTTGTGGAACTTTTGGAAAGACATATGAGTCTATTGTGATGGCGGGATCTCATACCGTTGCCGAATTGCCGGCGTTACCAGCCAGCAATTTTTTGCATCCGGTGATGTTGGTTGTTCTTGTGCATTTTTCCCCAAGTTCCAAATTGTGGGGAAGCATTTTCCATTTTTTATATTTTTCATTTTCCAACTTTCCAACTTCTTGGGGAGGCGATTTGTGCCCGCCCGACAAAATTCGTTCGCTTCGCTCAACTTTTTGTCGGGCGGGCACAACACAAATCGCCTCCACAAGAAGTTGGAAAGTTGGAAAATGGAAAATCTAAAAATGGAAAATGCTTCTCAACAATTTGGAAATTAGGAAAACATGCACAAGAACAACCAACATCACCGGATGCAAAAAATTTGCATATTAGCTGATCGGAATGCAAACAATTAGCTGAAGAGCGGTATGAGATCCCGCCATCACAATGGACTCATGTCTTTCCAAAAGTGCCGCAACAGAAGAATGGCTATGATTGCGCAGCTTTCGTCTGTGCTTTTGCTGCGTGCATCTCATCTGATTTTCGCATTTTAGCTGCACAAGTACGTACTCTAACAGCAGTTAAGCACTTACATGCACCATGCATGCTGGTGTTTGTTTCGTAAACTTCACTTGCAGACTGTTGCGCTGGGGGCATCTTTGTGCCTGCCTACCTATGGTTTTGCGCACAAGATAACACCAACCGTTTGGATTTTCTGTTGTGACACAGAGACAGAACGTATGTATGTGCAGTTCCCTTAGGGACCCCCTAGACCCCCCACTGGCTAGTCTATTGCGATACTGCATTTTCAATTTTCTCGCTACATTTTCGAATTTAGATTATGAATTGCTAGATACTTGGTACCCATGCATTTTGCGTATACATATTTTGATGGTGCTTATTTTTCTTAAAGTTAGAAGTGTTTTCTCTATTTGGTCAACACTGTGACTATGTACTGATGCTGCCTGCAATTTAGAAATCGACTTTTGACTGAGATCTATCCTCAAACAAAAATAAGCCAATTTACAGTCATAAACCCAACTCCGTCCGGTTAGCTTAGATTTAGGTTTGTTGTCAGGCCACCGAAAGCGAAAGGCAGTGTAAACCGAGATGACAAGTGGAAAATGGGTAGCATAGTGGGATGGGAAGCCAAAGGGGATGGTGTAACTTGCGATTTTTCAAGTTTCCTACTTTCGAGGAGGCGATTTGTGACATTGGAAAATCCGAAAAACTTGGTGTACCACTATGTACCACAGCGTACCGCACGTCTGTACCGTTTCCAGTTTTTTCTGGGGAGGCGATTTGACTACGCGCCTTTTCTTCTTCAATATAATTTCTTCGTGACAAAAGAGCGGGCAGGCACAAATCGCCTCCCCAAAGGAAGTTGGAAAATTAGAAAATATGAAAAATCGAAAATGCTTCCCAACTAGGGATGAATCCAAAAGATTATCTCTCTGATTTCATGACCCAAATCAAACTCTACCACGTTCAAGATGACCCCTGCACTACTGGAAAAGGAATTTTAACAAGCTCTATTACGTGCTGAAGCCAATGTTCACATGTCTGTCAACTGAGACTAGTCAAATAAGGGCTTTTCAGTCATACAGGAAGCGTCTCCGATGTACACGGCCCAGGTTAAGAAGTTTGGACAAAAGTGGAACATTCAGTCAAAGCTGTGAATATCCGTAGCACAGGTAAATTAATGCTGAAAAGTATGATTGCAAACGTTACATACAAAAAAACTGTAATAGTAAAAATTAAGCGTTGCAGTAACTTCAACACCGTTTGTGGGGTTAAGCAGAGAGTGGGCGGAGTCTGTAGCGGAGGAGGTTGGACGTCGAGCCCCAGTGAATGAAAAGTAAAAAGTTAGGCATGCGCAATGGCAATGATGAAATGCAAGTTGGACTTGCGCAAACACCCTAGTAGACTCCCGGTCGCCGTCACAGTTGGTGTAGTGGTTTAGGCCGCAAAGCCGCTGTGCGCGACATCGTGCGTTCATCCTCTCGGCGCGGCAAGTTTCTTGCCGCAAAGAGTTGGTGGTCGGCACAAAGCCCAACCGTGGCCACAGAAAGCTGGTTACAGCGAGTAGGTATATAGGAACCGACTGGAGCTGCCGTTGCACCTAAAACTAAAGCTACAATAGCAACCACACGCGTTGGGAGATACGGGAACGGGAACAGCTAACACTCAGACTCGCCCAGACTGACACCGAGGATGTGTGCCGGTTAGTAGCGAAGGAAGAGCAGGATGTGGGTGCGCGTGATGGGCCCGCAGTGTGGCCTAACTAACGCAGGAGCTACGACGGCCCCGCCCGGACAATCCATCCATCCAGACTCCCGGTCCATGCATGGTAGGTACACGCCACCTTTCCACCGGAAGTAAAATAGGCAGAAAACATCGGCTAAATGGAAAGAATAAGGTGAAAAAGTTAGGCATGTGCAAGAGCGTAGCTGGGAATCGAACCCAGCACCTTTGGATTTCCGGTCCAATGCACTAACCACTATGCTACACGCTGATGCCAGACAAACACCTTAACTAGACCCTTGACAAGCCAGACAAACAATGGGGAGCGGACGAACGGCCTCACCTCAACCCATGTGGGACTGGTATTGCTAAAATGGTGAACACATCTATGTATCTTGTATTCTTTTAAAAGGACCAAAATGTTGATTTTTGATAGATTGCAGTGCAGAAGTTTATTGCGTAAGTTCTGCATTGCCATCAGTTCAAAGAATAACTGGACAGATCACAATTGTTGTCGTTACACACGAACACGACCTCTGGCTCAGTGACATTGGATCAAACGCCCACCTATGCCAACTCGGTTGTGAGAAGTGGGGCGGCCATGCCTCGGGAACTTAGATTTTCCGTCGCCTCGCTCTCTTACGTCTCTTATACTCCTGGCATCCGACGTGTTGTCCACTTTGTGTACATGTCTTAATAAGATAAGGGCAAAGATGTATTTTCTGCTGTATTTTCTAGCTTTATTCGTGAGTTTGTCGTCTGCTCTAGTGTGCATTAGGAGATGTACAGTATGCTAATCGCTTTCAGGTCGGATCTCTAGCTCAGCAGTGCGAAAACGACTTTAAAAATTATCTTTTCTGCATAAAATCGGAACTGGATCGAGATTACGGCGGCTTCGAGCTCGAATTTCAAGGCGATTTCAAAAAGAAACTCGGGCAGTGCTTCTCGCCTGATGTCATGTGAATACTGTTTGTCCTCTGTTCTTCCTCTTTCTCTTCGCAATTAATTAATTTTAGCAAGGCACGCAAGCAAACTCAGTGCACTTTGTTTCCGAATGAACTAGAAAACGACGCCTTCGGTCCCAGTGGTCCGCTGAGGTCTTGTCGCATTTGTCAAGCAGTAAGAGATCCGTTTCTATCTATTCTGTACGGTTAATCTTTATCTTTCTACATATGTAGGTTGCTAAATTTCTCAAAAGCGCGTTTCTCGCAGCCTCCGACGAGGAGACTACCTGCATGCGGGAAATAATGCGCAAAGCGATTGCAAACGAGCTGGTTCCCTGCATAAAAAGTAAAATTGACTTCGATTTCGACATCCCTGAAATGCCGGATTTCGACCAGAAAGCACATGATGTCAGAGAGACTGTGTACGGCGTTTTAGAGTGGAAACAATTTGTATATGGCACTGCGATTTGATTTTTTCAGTATTGGCAGCACTGGTCTGTACATAATCGCACACAGTCGGCTGGAATTTTGTCGCCAAAACAAAAAGCGTTACGACAAGACACTGAAGTGTCTCAACAACCCTTTTGCCGGATTTCTCAGCAGACACTGCACTATAATAAACGGTTGTTCAGCCAGGTAACTGACAGATTTCTGGCACAGACCACTTTATTTACCCGACTTTCCACAGAGTGTCTGCTAGTTGTGCGGCCCAGTTTGAACAGGTACAAAAAGCCACGTGCCAATGTGTGAACATAAAACGAGAGGAGGTAAAAAATCGCGTCCGTGAAATCAAAGAGATCGTCTCGGCGGTACTTGTTTGAGGTTCTCTACAGGATGCCGGTTCTTTACTTGACCTTTAGACAATTCGTGGACATTCAAGTCGACGCTTTTCGAGACCAGCCATAGGTGAATCCTGCAACAGTCCGGCATGCAACTGCGCCAGAGGAATCAAAGCGCAACTGTATGACTTTTCATATTCTAACTAAATACATATCAGAGCTAGTTAACGCTGTTTTGTTTTTAGTAGTTTTTGTCCTTTAAGACTTGGAGTAGCCAACTGCTATAGTCCGGTAGCCCCCTTTAACAACAAGGAACCCTGGCTGTCGGTGTGTGCAAGATACAGGTTTTTGTCCCCATTTATCTACTTGCCATTACTGACGTTCGATGGCATGGATTGGGCTTTGTGTCGACTACTTCCAATTGACTCGATAGGTTTCGAACCCACAAACAACCGCTGCGGATGCCGGGGCTGCCGTGACTCAAAACAGCGAGCTAACGACGCGCTTTTTAGGAGATCGCCAGATTCGGGAGTAGACTGGAAGGTGGTGGTCGGTGACTCATTAAGCAAATGCCTGCGAAATCCTCCGAAATTTGGAGTGGACAAACTGCTCCAAATCGGATGCAGAAGGGCCAGTAAGCTGCATGGAAAAGGTGAGAATAATTGGTCTATATAAAACCTTTATCCATATTCCATATTTATTAAAGGAATTCGCGAACTAGTGGTTGGTTTCAATTTCATTCAGAATATGATCGACGCCTTGGTGGAGAGAGTAAACCGATTTTGCGACGGTCCACACTGTCACTAAAGTTTGATACGAATTTATAAAACTAATAAATTTAAAAACCATAGTTCACGTACGTATTATACGGCCTTTATGGATACGTATCACCCACACAGCAACGCCGAGCGTACCCGTTTTTTAGTCGGACACCTTTACGAATATAGTACGAAACAATTATACATAGCCCTCCCTCCCTCCCTCGAGTAAACTAAACTATGATCGAAAAATGAAAGTACTGACAAGTAGGACATTTTATTGTGGGTTTACACTCAAAAGTTCAGCATTGAGTGTTGCCTCATTGGCGACACGAACAGCTTGAATATGAGCAAAATATAAAGACAACAAAAGTGAGGACTCATGGTTTAAGTTGTTCGTAACCACCGATGGATGGTACACTCGTATTGAGCTAGTGAGTATAAACCACAATAAAATGTCCTACTTATCGACCACTCAGTTGTTCCTGTTATGCTTAGTTTGCTCTGGGGATGGGGCAATAAATGTTTGGCATCCAGTGAGTACAATTTCATGCACACGAATTTTCTTGTGAAAGACATAACTTTGTTTGTGGAGATTTTTACAGAGACGTTTTCATTGACGTCCGATCCGGTCCGGTCGGGCCCTAGTCAAAGCAGTACAGTCATGTCTCGTTAATCCGGATATTCGCCTTCCTGACAAGATTAGCTCAGGTCCCAATTTTTCCCCATGTAATAAGATTCGTTAATCAGAACAAAAGATTTGCTGTACCAGCTTCGAAGGTTGTACGGTTAAGTGATTCGTTAATCCGGATTTGGTTAATTAGGACAAAATCCATGCGTAATTTTTCAATTCAGACATGAATTGTCAATGGAATAATGTTTTCTGTTGAATCAGAATGTGGTTTTTGCCTTTTTAGTCGCTATAGTCAGCTGTTTGATTTTAAATGATGAGGAACTGCTACAGAATCTGTAACGAAACGACTGTAAAAAAGCTGCCCATTTGGGACTTGGCCCGGAAAACGGTGTTTTAGCATTAATTCGATAATCCGGAAATTCGCAAATCCGAACAAAATTAGCTTGTCCCAACTTGTGCGGATTAACGAGACACGACTGTAACAACATTTTGAAATCGTATGATAAAGGTTAGTGTCACATGGTCCTGCTGATAACAGTAGAATAGCAAGTTTAAATTCAAGTGCTGTCGAAGTTCTGAGTCATTTGTTCGGTGAACGTTAGCTTATCAACTAAGGCCAACATATCAGACGACCATTCCACACCAGAGAGAGAGACAAAGTTTATCGCCCGAGTAACATAAAGCCGTCGGAGCGACAGACCATCATGTATATATTCGGAGCAAGAATCACAGTGTAAATGTTGCGTGGTTGGGAAAGCTGTTTTGCAATTTGGGCGAGCAAAGGATGGAAGAATACGCTCCAATTTTGGATGAAGAGGGTTTTCTTCAGCAATACTACGTACCTAATCCGCTAGATATGCTAAACAATACCGTTCAATGGTTGGATAATATCCTATTTTCGTGGAAGGACCGGCAGCGCCTGGCAATGATTAGTGACAGATGGACGCGACTGCAAAGCA
The DNA here is from genome assembly GCA_030248155.1 of Sabatieria punctata. Taxonomy (NCBI): domain Eukaryota; kingdom Metazoa; phylum Nematoda; class Chromadorea; order Araeolaimida; family Comesomatidae; genus Sabatieria; species Sabatieria punctata. The sequence continues at coordinate 10,925 of JASANB010006706.1, forward strand.
CCAACGACCTAGACAGAATTCTGGAGAACGGGCTCAACTTGGATGATAATCTGAGTCAAATCGGTAGCCAGTTGTTGGCCGCTTGGCAGGATTGCCAAAACGATCCCAGCCATCCAGATCGCCAACGAATTCTGAACCTGATGTTCAGAGTTGATCAAATGTAAAACGTATAATCCATTCCGCGTGTATTCCAATCAGCTTTCTATTACAAAGAGGGCGCGGCTTATTTATTTGGCACTGGTTTTTGATAATCAGAAAACGGCGATATTGTTAGGTTACACACACCTATTTAAGGCTAAAAGCAGGGGTTTGAGGACTAAAAATCGGGTAAAAATCCTAACTGAACTGCAAAAATGTTTTCTGATTGAACTGTTCACAGTGTTGATAGTGCTCTGCTGTCATGAGATAAAGCTGTGGTTTCAATAAGCTGTCTGATTTCTGTCAAACTTCTTCATCTTCAAAGACATCTTATTGGAGGTGGCGGCTTAATGGAATAACTAAACACAGTACGTACTGTAACTTTTGGTCAGTTTCTAGGAGCGTTGTGGTGTCGACTCAGCCGCACATGTTTATGATCAAGTATCCTAAGGCTAAATGCGATGACACAAGAGATGTGCAAAAATACCCATGCAAACCGACTGTACGAATCATGGGACCTACAAAGGACCGAAACCTTGGCAAAACTATTTCTGCTAGATTAATATCGTAAGTATTGTACTGTATAGCGCAGGTATTGGATAATAATGCAAAACGCGCTATTATTTTAAGAGAAGAGGAAGCAAAGAACGTGCGCAAGGACTACGGTTATAAATGGTAAAATCATGCTATACTTGAAATATGCACTGTATGCACATGCTTTTGTACTACCTACAATTTGTCAGTAAATTCCATGCGTGTGTTGTATACATCTGATTACAGTGGCTCCAGCTATCGATGTACTTTGAACACAACTCAGGAGAATACTGCAGCTACTGACATTATCAGGACATCAGGAAATGAGCAGAAAAGCCAGGTTCAGGCCAGCTTTCCACATCTGGTGCTATGTAGTTCATTTCTGTCATACTGGTGTGACTAAAATATTTATAGGCTGTAGTTTCCATTAAAAAGCTGGTGGAAGGAAAAGATCAAAAGACAGTGAAACAAACATTCAGCGACGTATGTTGTTCACCATATACTGCTTATCATTACGTTTCATTGATGCCTGACTGAACTCAACTGTAAGCATAAGAACCATACATGTAGCTGGGTTTTGGGCTGGGGGATTTTTCTGATCCAAACTAGGTTTTAGGGCTATACCCAAAGGAGGTTTCAGTAACCTTTTTCGTGTCCAAAAGTGGGTTTAGGCGACCCTTTGGGCTCAAAACAGGGTTTTGAGGACTAAAAATCGGGTAAAAATCATATCGTAAGTGCAAAAATGCCCTTTAAAACCTTATTTATTGTTTTAAAGCGTGCAGAAAATCCTATTTTTTATTAAAAACCTGCAAAAAACCTGTTTAAAACGTGCATAAAGCTCAATTATATTCGACATAATAGAGCTAAAATGCATTTCTGGAACCCTATTTAGAAATTTTAAAGTCAAAATTAGGGCTCTGAAACCCTGTTCAGGGTTTCTGAGACCAAAATTAGAGTTCTGGAACGCTATTTAGGGCCTCTTAAACCTTTTCACTTTTACACCTTTTCAGCTTTTGAAACCCTAATTAGGGTTCCGAAACCCTGTTTGGGTCTCTGAAACCCTAATTAGGGTTCCGAAACCCTGTTTGGGTCTCTGAAACCCAAATTAGGGTTCTGGAACAGTATTTAGAGCTTCAGAAACCCTAATTAGAGTTTCAGAGTCCCAAATTAGGGTTCCGGAACTCCAACTTCCATGCATGTATCAAAGGACACAAAGGCACCATACATGCAGACAAAAGAAAGGAAAGAAAAAGCAAGATACTGTACATTCTAGGTAATGCTGGCTGCAGAAAACCGTCACTACTTTCTGTTTGAATTTGAATTTGATGGTCTGACAGGCAGGGAAAAGGTTCGACTATTGTCACTGCCGATTCAATTGTGCACAAATCGAGAAAAACACTGCTTTCTTTACGGTGGTGATGCATACTATACATGGCATATTAGCATGAAGCCACAAGTATTTCAAAGCTCTTGTATGTACTAACTGAATGAAGTTTGTGAAATGCTGTTTCAGCAAGACTGGGCATCAAGATGGCAAGATCCATTGGCTCACTGGTTCTACGGCCTCTGGGCGCAGCCTCCAACCACGTTGCCCATTTCAGAAGCCCCAAAGTTGGTGGACGGTGCTATCCGTTTGTTTATGAGATACATAGACGACCCACGAGAAAAGCACGACACCCAGTTCGATAGTCTGGAGACTGCTCCTCTAACCCACTACAAGCCAGCACAACAGCAAGAAGAACATGAGTGGCTACGAATGTTGACAGTCACTGACATTGACACAGATGGCCATCAGAAGAAAAGGCTATCAGTGAACCACTTCGTCAAAAGCAAGGAGGGTTGGGACGAGGAGAAAAAAATTCCTTTTACTAGGAAGTATGGCGTTGAGAGCGACAAAGACTGCAATCTGGTGACCTATCTGCGAGAGAGTGCAGCCGTTGTGCAGAAGGTGCCTGAACTCTGGAATCTTGGTCAATGGTAATTGATAGCACCACACAGCTGATGAACTGTATGCATGTGGCTTTGTAGGTTCGAAGATTTAGGCACAGCAACGTTTCATGGATCTATATATTTCCTGTCAAAACTCTCAGCAGAACACAAAACCTTGTCTAGCATGCTGGTGCTGCGATTTGCAGAACGCAAGGCTGGTTATTTATCTGTGTGCTTTCGGAGACCAAATGATGGTGAGGCAATAGAATCAAATACTTAGCTAAAATGAGCAGTGTTCAAGCTGAGTCAAGGCATCTTGATGTTCACTATACAAACGTGAAAAACACACATACTCTTACACAGTGTCTACTGAGTGATGCGAGACTGAGCACTGCTGAATGGATCTACCCTTGCTTCCCCAAGGATTGCTTGCAGTGGTTGGTTTCAAGTTTGGACATGCAACCCACTGAGAACACCAAAGATAAAGACGGATACGCCACCAAGAATCGATATAGTTTGCTGCCCATGTTGCAGGCAGTCTCATTCAGCACGAAGCCCAGCTATCACTGCAGGTAATAATTAGAAGATTAATGATGATACTCAACAATAAAAATGCATATAATTTTTAGAGGTTGCCGTTGCGCAGAGTTGCAGCAAGACCAACAACTACAAGCTACTGAACAAGAAGTGGTTTGCAACGAGGTTCAATACCCCTCCATCGAAACAATGGACTTCAGCATTTTAGAATAGGGTTGTTTTTGTTCCAGTGCTACATAATGTTTCCCCAATATTTACTGTCCAATCATTATTACTGTAATTCCCACTGTACATTACTGCTTGCAGAGACTGACTTGAAATCGGAACATAATAGTTTTTAAAGTTTCGAGTATTTATGACACACAACCTAATTTAGCAATGCACCCTGCTTCTTTTTACTCCAATCAGTTTGCTTTTGTACCAATAATTTACATAGTTTAGTGATAAACCTTTAATCCTGCTGCGCTACAAGGTCTTGAATGTCATATTGTTGACACTGTGAATCTGGACGAGTAACACAGATCGATATGCCATCACATTTATTTACTTTGATAAGCATTGACTTGCTGGCTGTTTAACGGAGTGGGCTGAGCTTCCTGCTTTAATACCGAGTGGACTTGTAAGAAGCACACAGCGTTTCCAGAATGGGACATGCAATAACTTTGCTGGTGGCGGCACTTGGTTGCTTGGTTTTGTGCGGTGCGAGTTCTCTTTTTTTAATAACTTTTGATCAGGTTTCAATTTTGGCTGATTGTAGACAATTTTAGTAATCACACCTGACCCAACCAAAGAATCCAAAGCTCACTTAGTGAAAATCAAAACCGGAAAATGTGTCCGTCAAGATTTGGTCAAATGTATGATGAAATGTGTGAACAAATTCAAGGATAAATTGGCGGGTGCCAGTTGTGAAAAGGATTCTAAAGAGCAGGAGGACAGTGATGAGGAAGCTGTACTAAAATATGAAGGAGGCAGACTAATTTTGAGACTAAAACGAGGCACAGGGTCCAGCAGAAAGTCATCAGATCAACTGTGT
>JASANB010006707.1:0-49547 GCA_030248155.1 Sabatieria punctata
AATGTCAGCACTGTACAAGCCACTATGGGCAAGACGGGACATTTCGCGAATAACCAAGATGCAGATTTACCAAGCGGTAATAGCTTCCTCATTACTGTATGGCGCTGAAACCTGGGCACTGACTAAAAGAGACGCGCAGAAACTAGACGTGTTTGACAACCAGGCGCTGAGACGAATCGAGCAAGTGCAATGGTTTGACTTTGTAAGGAATGAAGAGATTCGGAGGCGAACCAAGCAGCCATACGCATCCAAATTGGCCCAGATAAGCAGACTAAGATGGTATGGACACCTGAAACGCATGCCCCCAGACGCAACCCCTAGACTGCTATATGAACACCAGTGGCGAGAGCTTGGCTGGAAAAGACCACTTGGGCGCCCAAAAACCCGCTGGAAAGATACAATCCAAGATGATCTGCAAGAGATACGCGCAAACCCTGAAAACCGACAGCAGTGGAAGCGGGCTCTGCACTCATTGAGGCTCCGCAACGCCCCGACCTAGGGGAAAGCGAATTAAGTCAAGTAAGTCAAGTCTTAAGCTGTATTTCAGCCCAAATTATTTTTCACGATTTTTTGCCCAAAAATTGCGATTTTTTCGTTTTTGTCCTTATTATACATGATAATATTATGACTATATTATGATTATTATGATGATTAAACTTAATATTATGCAATTTACGAGTCAGTTCGCGAGAGGAGCGACCCTTTTATCTGCAAATCGAAAAATCGGCCATCGATAAAACTTAGCTCTTGGGTCTCTAGTTTGGGGAAGTTGTACCTAACGATGACTTATGCTAAACTTGAAGAGCACAGTCTCCTGCGTATCCTTGTTCGCCAGAGGCAGGCCTTGGAAGTACACTCACCGGCAAGCAAAACTGACCACTTGAGGTGTCATGTTTGACTGAGCATAACTTGCGATTTCGGCCAGCTAGAACCTTGTAATTCATGTCAATCGAATCATCATGTCATGGGCTGTGCATGACCTTCATCAAATTTTTCATCTAACCAGCACAACTGGTTCCAGTTAAACTGAATGTTCAGTGCAGATTCCCGCAGAGCCCAGCCAGATTCTAGTGGTTTACATCCAGCAGTGCATTGACTGTTGATTGCTTCTTATTGCTTCTTCGGTGTCAACTTCTTTCTCAATCTGTCTATGAATGTCATTTGAACTTGTGAAAATGTTCTCCAGATTCTGCTGGTACATTTGCTGTGTCACAACATCTTGCATTGTTTGTCTTTCTGGCAGCATATGGTGAGTTCCACTGATAAGGTGTCTGATGAGATTGCCATAAAACTGGTATTTTCGACTACAACCTTCTTCCAGACAATCGAAAAGCTCATGTTGGTTTGGAGTCTCATAAACGACTGCTTCATCAGCTTCCATTTTTTCATCAGACTCTTCACTGCTTTGAACTCGCTGCCCAGGCACTTGGACTTCATCAGGTTGTGTCTGTCAGCTCACTGGGTCAGCTCGTTGGGCTGGGGTCACATTTTGGCATCGTAAAGCTTACATTACACTAGAAGGCATAGAAGGAAGAGGAAATTTTCATAGTATGCGGAAAGCTGTTGCTGGACTACCCTACTATACATATTTACCCATCATCCAACCCCACCGTTACACTAAATGACTTTGACATTGAGGAAATTAGAAAGATACAGATATTTGTGACCCGAAAATCTGATGATTATGAAGACTGGCATGCATGAGCCACGTCGTTGGTTCAGTGGGTAGCTCGCTTCCTCTGAGTCATGGTGGCCATTGCATCCCTAGCGGTTGTAGCGGTTCATCCTCTCGGCGCGGCAAGTCTCTTGCTGCAAAGTGTTGGTCATCAGCACAACGCTCCACCCAGGCCGCCAAAAGCTGGTTACAGTGAGTAGGTAAAATGGGAACCAACTGGATCTGCCATTGCACTGAAGCCGCTCCTATAGCATGCCACGTTGGAGAAAGATCAATGACGTCAAGTGCTGGCTGAGACGACACAACAAGCCCTATACCGGTTTAGTGCTTTGGCCGGGCGGTGGTGGACGCTGCCAGCACTATGACGTCAATGCACCAGGCGCTCTCTTAGCACCTGGCGCCCAACAGCATGGCTTGAATGGCTTGGCAGTGAAAGAAGGGAAACGTCCGAGATGACAAAACCATGGGGGTAGCAGAATGACCTCGAGTCTGATCGCAGGCCATAAGGCCCCCCCGCAAATCAGATCACATCGACTGGCATGCATTGCATGTCATCACTATCAATCAACCATTGACTGCCTCTTGGATTGGTTTTCAACTATTGCTTACTACACTGTAACAGGGATGTGGGGTGTGTTTTTTTCCAGTTTTTTTTCAGTTTTTTCTGGAAAAAAAACGGTTTTTTCCTATGGGTTGGAAAAAAACATAAATCGCGGAAAAAACTCAAGCTAAAAATAGCTAATTTATGTCATTTTTCAGTTAAAAAATGGACTTTTGAGATGTATAATAGGCTAGACTGGCTCAAAACTAAGTTAGAAAAACAACAGAAAATGCCAAATTAGGCAAATTAAAGCAAAAAGGCAAACTGCTGTAAGAAAATTTGCATAGAGAGTTTATTGATGGAGCCTGTGAGGGACTATTTCATGCCTGTTTCGTGATTTATATCTATATAAGATGGGTATTTCTGTTCTGAAAAAACTCAGGAAGGCGCTAGAAAGCATTAGGAGTCATAAAACCAGGCTAGGATACCCAGAACTGGGGCTGGAGTTTTTTTCGCGATTTAGGAAAAAACCGGAAAAAAACTGCAAAAAAACAGGCCGAGGTTTTTTTCGGAAAAATATCCATCTCTGCACTGTAATAATTCTAGATTTATTGAGGCAATCTACCAAACCACACTTTGCAATAGTAGCCACAGCTATTACTACTACAATGTAAGATCCGCATTAACTGGCCCCATTGGTTTAACGTTGTCAAGCCGGCATGAGATGTCTGACCAGTGTGAGTTACAATGTGGGTCTGTTGCATGTCTAGTGAACATATTGTCAAACTGAAAACTTACCAGTGCTATTGCTTTTTCACAAGACACATTCTTGTTAATATTAAAGTGAGCGATACATTTTCATTGGTTGGATGCTTATTGCCTTGTCTCTAATGAGTTGGTTGTATTCTGTACATATGAATTCTCAAATATACAATGTGAACATTGCATACATACATACATACATACATACATACATACATACATACATACATACATACATACATACATACATACATACATACATACATACATACATACATACATACATACATACATACATACATACATACATACATACATACATACATACATACATACATACATACATACATACATACATACATACATACATACATAAACAACGCCAAATATGACAATTTTTGGTTGTCCTTGACCTTTGAGCGGCGATTTAACTTGCACCGTCACACATTTTGCCGACTTCTATACACCGTTAGAAGCGCAATTTGCGGGGCTTTAAAATAAAGCAATTTCCCAGGGGAGTATGTTTTTTGTTTTCGAGAAAAATCGAATTTAGTAAATTTCACCATACCGAATTTTCGTGATTTTTTCCAAATTTCGTGATGTGGGGACCGAACGAAGTAAGAAAAAAGCTAGTGTTACATGCTAAAAGAAAGCCCATGACATGGCGATTCGATTGAGATGAATTACAAGGTTCTAGCTGGCCGGAATCGCAAGTTATGCTCAGTCAAACATGACACCACAAGTGGCCGGTTTTGCTTGCTGGTGAGCCTACTTCCGAGGCCTGCCTCTGGCGAACAAGGACACGCAGGAGGCTGTGCTCTTCAAGTTTAGCATAGGTCATCGTTAGGTACAACTTCCTCAAACTAGAGACCCCAGAGCTAAGTTTTAGCTATGGCCGATTTTTCGATTTGCACATAGCTGTGAAGAACAAGGGTCGATGTTCTCGCGAACTGACTCTTAAGACTGTTACATACGTTATTGACTAGATTCAGATCATTTTGTCATTCATGCCTATGAGTGAGTAAAGTCCCACTATTTCGAGATTCAGAGGGCAGTCAGAAATATTCAATTCTCAAAATTTTTACATAAAAAAATTATTATTTAAATAGTATTGTATTGTAGGTAACTCGTTGATTGTCAAACAAGGTGTAACCATTAAAATGCTATTAAAATACTATTAAAAATAAATTATAATATTCAGCCCCTCTGTGTATTTATTAAGAGTCAGTCTCTGGACCAATTGAGTCTCAGCCCTTTGCCCTATTCAGACCCAAAATTGAAACTTTGGCTTAGAGAGCTGTAAGTTGGTACACTAATACATATCGATAGGTTATGAAACCACCGCAAAGGATGGCCCGATTTGACGCTCCGGTCCCGAGATACAGCCGTCTGAAAATCGGCTCGCTTAACTATGGGACAAAAATTTCGAATTCTAATTTCTTTCCTGCTAAAAACAGTTGGGACCTAGAATTTGGGGATTTTACGTAACTTTTACAGTAATTTAAGAACTTTTGGTCGGTTTTCGATTTTGACGAAAAAAATTTTTTCGACCCCCTACCTGCCCCCTAGCTCATCTGGAAACCCACTATGTGGGTTTTTTATTTCTGATTATTGTAGCGCCATTTCTTAGCTACAGATTGCACGATAGCCCACGGCCCGGGGTTTTAGCAGGAAAGAAATTCAAGTTCTAAATTTCGTCCCATAGTAAAACTGGGAAAAATCCGATTTTCAGCCAATTGAAGTTAATTTACTCCAAAACCCCGGGCCATGGGCTATCGTGCTTGGCACCAATCTCTAGCTAACAAATGGTGCTACAGTAATCTGAAATAAAAAACAAACATAGGGGGGTTTCCAGACGAGCTAGGGGGGGGGGGCGGGAAGGGGGTCGAAAAAAAATTTGTTCATCAAAATCGAAAACCGACCAAAAATTCTTAAAGTACTCTAAACGTTGCGTAAAATCCCCAAATTCTAGGTCCCATCTGTTTTAAGCAGGAAAGAAATTCAAGTTCGAAATTTTGAGGGGTCTAACCTAAGTCAGTTGGGGGCAGACCCCAGACCCCTGTTACATGTATGATCCATAATTCTATTCGCGATTCAGACTCGGTCTCATATTTTCAGTATCTGAAAGTATTGTGGGAACCTCATGCCAGTTTACAAAAATAACAGGGAATGGTATGAACTTGGCAATATGTCACTGACATGCTATAACAATGGCGCTAAATCAAGACACAATGTGGCGCTGATAACAGGAATTTCTGGCCAGGTAATTTACACACCTATTATATCCCGTTAGGGTAATTCTTGCAGTTCCCCATCAACCAACGATATATGTTTGCTCGTTGCTGCGTTCCGATCTGATCCGATCCGATATATTGGGGGGGGGCCTGTACGGCCCTATGATCAGACCAACATGTCCATTTCATTTCCCCATATCATCTCTCTTCATTTTGGATACTATCACCAACGCAAGGCTCAACCAGCCTTGGGGGATATCTAGCGGTTAGGTATACCCAAGGCTTTAATCAACCTCAGGAGGTCCCTAACGGTTACATCGCTCAACTCCTGGGTGGTAAGATATCTGCTGCCCAGAATAGCTTGTCTACGTCCAGCCAATGCATCACATTCTGTGACCAAATGTTCAGGCATTTCCTCCTCCTCTAAGCAAAATGAGCATGTTGGATCATCCACCAAGCCCATGATGCTGAGATGTCTATTAAGGTTACTACTGTGTCCAGTTAACCAACCAGTTTCAGTTCCCTTCTACTAAGACTTAGTAATTCTCTGGTCACCACCAATCTGAGTCCCAGAATGAACTGCTTAGATTGCCTACAGTCGGTTCATAGATCCCAGGCAGTTTGCAGCTGGTTCTTTGCCCAACTTCTTAAATCTGTCCTTGCTTTCCCAACTGAGATGCCAAGGGCCGGTTCCGGCCCTATAAGTGGCAACTCAGCAGCTGCCCGAGCTAGTCGGTCAACCTGATCATTTCCCTCCACTTCTGAGTGTCCAGGTACCCACATCAGCTGTAGCTTCTTACGAAGCGCCAGTCGTTGTAGTTCCCCAACACACTCTGCAACCAACTTGTTGGGTAGTTGTTGGTCACTTGGGAATTGGTACAGTGGCGATAAATCGCACAATTGTGCCCAAACACTACAGTGACCACGATCTACCCTGTGCCACTGCTTAGTACTTTTAAGTCTGTAGCAGGTCACCATCGCTTCCACTTGAATCCAAGTGTGTAGCGGTGGAAGACACAACAGAACTTCCATTGCTGCTGTGGGTGTTGTTTGTAGAGCCCCTGTTATGCATAGACACGCCAGTCATTGTAAACGGCCAAGCTGTGCTTTTGCGCATTCAGGTTTGTCCATTTCCACCACACCACAGCAGCAAAAGCTATCATAGGTCTAATGGTCACAACATAGAGCCAGTTGACCACCTTAGGAGACAGTCCCCAATTCATCCCAACAGCTCGTTTGGCTTGACAGAAAGCTGCTCTGGCCTTGGAGCATCTGGTTTCAAGGTGAACTGCCCAATCTAACCGGGAGTCCAAATAGATTCCCAGATATCTTACTCGCTTTACTAACTGGAGCTGCTTCCCATAGATCTTAGGGAGCATAAGCCCAGTTAGCAGCCGTTTCCTTGTGAAAAGGATCAGCTCTAACTTGTCCGGCTGTACGGCCAGACCTTCTTCTTCACACCATCCTTGGACAACCATAAATGCCCTCTGCATGAGGTCACATACAGTGTCCAAGAATTTCCCTACCATGAGAACTACTCCATCATCCGCGTAGCCCAGCGCATAAAACGATGAGTCATTTAGACGCACCAACAGGCTATCAGCAAGGAGCATCCAAAGTAGGGGAGATAAAACCCCTCCTTGTGGACATCCCCTGCGCGTATTGATGGATCTGCTACATTGCCCCATTTGAGCAGTCACTGAACGGAGTTTGAGCATGGACCCAATCCATTGGATAAGGGTGGACTCCACGCCCCACCTCCTCAGTGCCCATTCAAATGATGCAAAAGATGCATTGGAGAAGGTGCCTTCTATATCGAAGAACGCTCCAAGTGCAAACTCTTGATGCTCTAAAGCTCTTTCTACACGACCAACCAAGCAGTGTAAGGCCGTTTCCACAGACTTGCCTGCCTGGTAAACATGTTGACTAGGATGGAGCGGTGCATGCCGAAGCACCCCGTCTCTCAACCACCTATCTACCAATCGCTCCACGCTCTTTAGCGTGAAAGAGGATAGGCTGATTGGTCGAAAGGATTTTGCATATGATTCCTTACCTGGCTTAGCTATGAAAACAACCCTCACCTCTCTCCAGAGTTGAGGTATGTAAGCCAGTGCTATTGATGCTCTAAACACTTGCACCACAGGTTCGACAAGAATTTCAAGCCCTTGTTGCAACAGTGCCGGAAAAATTCTGTCTGGACCAGGGGTTTTATATGGTTGGAAAGATTTTACCGCCCATTTCACCCTATCTTCAGTAACAATTCGGTTAGCCAGTGCCCAGTCCCCCAAAGATCCTCTCAGAACTTGGTTGTCTGGTTGTGGTGCCATATCTACCATAGTACCACCAGGGAAATGCACTTCCAGTAGGTGTGACAAAGTAGTCTCCCTACTCCCTGTGTATGTCCCGTCTGGTAGTTGCAACATACCTGCTTCTATGGGAGAATCCCTGCTGAGAACTCTGTTTAGTCGTGAGGTGGCCTTAACCCCCTCGACTTCCTCACAGAACTCTCTCCAGGATTTCTGCTTTGCAAACTTTATACTTTGCTTATATTCTCGTTGGGCCACCCTGTACTCTTCCCAGTCCTGTACGGCCCGAGTGAGCAGTGCCCAATGGAGCTTCTTTCTACTCTTTTTTCGTAGTGCTGACAATTGCCAGTTCCACCATGGCACCTGGCCATTTCCTACCCTAACTCGCTTTAAAGGACAAGCCTCTTCAAACGAAGTCAGGACATTACTTTGAAGAAAGTTCACTTCCTCCTCTATACTTTGTATGTCCTGGATGTCCACCTGATGATCACCCATTCTCCGTTCTAGGTTGTCATAAAATGCACCCCAGTTTGTAGAACGTGGGGACCTTCCATATTCAGGTGGAGCTTTCTCCAGGCATATCTGGAAGTAAATGTGTCTGTGGTCAGACAAAGAGTCTTCCCGTGACACATGCCACTTGTCGATATCCTTAGCTATACATAAAGATGCTAAGGCAAGATCTATAACAGACAAACCCCTACCTATGTAGGTGGGTTCATGTCCTCTATTAATGATTTCTAGATCAGAAGAAATGACATACTCCAGCAGGTGATGTCCCCGGGCATTAATATCCTGACATCCCCAAACTGTATGATGTGCATTAGCATCACAGCCTATTACTAGGGAGTGGTGGCGCTTCTGACAGAAATCAACTACTTTGATCATGTCATTTGTTGGAGGAGGTTGCCCCCCAGCAACCTGTGGTAGGTAGATAGAGGAGAAGATAATAGATCTCCTCCTTCCGCCTATCACAACTTCTAATTCAATTGTACTAGCATCCTGGGTACTCAGATGGGGCATGAACACCACATCCAGTCCCCTAGATGCATAGACACATGATCTCACATGCAAACCAGGTACACCTCTGTAATCACGGCCCCCTAGTGAGCATAACCCTACAACACGATTATTAATCATGTACTGTTCTTGTATTAGGGCTAGGACAGCCCCATTTTCTTTCTGCAGCTTTGCTAGGCAACTGCTAAGGACTGCCGTTGCCCCGCGACTATGCTGCAGATTAATCTGAATAATGGCAAGATTGGCTCTCCCCCTGGTTTGCCTTGGTTGCTTTACTTCTTTCAAAGTTGCTCCCAAGTTTTTACCAGGTTGATTGCCATCCCGTATAATCTTAACCCAAAGGTTAGCATTACTATCTCTCAGGTTCGCTCCAGACATAGCCCCCTGATTCTCTTTGTGGCCTGCATTCCACCCAGTGACATCAGGGCCTAACAACCCATCACCTACACCAGTCAGTCCGCAGGCAGCGACAGATCTGCTACTCGCAGACGGGAGTGGACCACCGACAGCGCCTGCCATCACCGCACTGCCGGTGGGGTCCCCAGAGATTATGAAGCCCCGTTGCTGGGTACTGGGGCATTGCTTGGTTTCTCCTTTCATAAAGAGAAAGTCTCGCCATCCGACATTGGTACCGGGTGCCCAAGCAGGGCGCCCAGCTCCAGGGGACACCACGGGGAGGTGCCGGTACGACTTGCAGGTCATCAAGAGGACGACCCGCCATTTGTCCCCCCGTTGCTGCGTTATACAGTATAGATAAAAAAATGTCCCATCGCTTTTTCGGCCTTCACTCAAACGTTTCGTTCTCAGTCACATGTTTACCGATTTGGCTCAAATTTTCGGCAAAAATTAACAACTTGGTTGGCTAATTATTCTGCAAGTTTAGTGCCAAAATTCCGACTCGTACTGGTTTTATGACCCGAAAAATAGGAATGAGGGTGGTCCACACAAATTTATTTTTTTTCGGTAATACAAGGAGTACAGGCCTGAAACTAGTAGGAATGATTGGTGTTGCCATTGGGCATAACATACTAAGCGGGCAGCCCTGTAGCTCAAAGGGCACTAAAATTGGGGAATTTTAAAAACGTGACTAAGTATGACTTTTCTTCGTAAAACCAGCAAAATGACAATTCTGTCGCGAAGTGAGAAGGAAAATCTAAGGACTTTGTGCCGCTCCGCTGAGAGCCTGGGTCTTGGCCTTGTCTCGCGCTGGTCCGTCCTCACTGGGTCGCTGGCTCTCGCCCCTGGACCAGACCAGCCGCTCGCTCGCTCGCTCTTCTCTAGCCAACTCTCACTAACTCTGCTCCACGGACAAATAGCAACTTTCCGGTTGCTACACAAACAAAAACCAGAAATTACCGCATCAGAGCAAAGCAATATACTGTACAAGAGAATAAAATACAAGTGAAAAACCAGTTAGCTAAGACGAGACAAGGCAAATACGCAACTAGACATAGCTAAAATCAAATCACTACAGATTTGACACTCCCAACAAGAGCAAAACAGAAATAGAAAACTGCTGTAGCTTCGCTACCAGGCTGGTCTCTTGGCTGCTAAACTAAATCACAGACACACAAACTGAAAAGTGGTCTGAAACAGAGAACGCAAATGCAATTAGCTACACGCACTTGAAAAGCCCTGTACATACATAACCGTGTGCTCTCTGGCAGAAAAAACCCTCCCTCGCTGCTCTCTACAGCTCAAAAGGAAAGGGAAAAACTGCCACAAATGAGGTAGTCAGCACAGGACTTCGCTCTAAAACAGGTTAGCTAGATCCTTGAGCGAGATTCTAAATGAGATTCTGATCTATCGAGAGGCAAACGTAAATGTAAACGTAAACGTAAACGCAGAAGGTTCCGCTGATAAAAGGCACTCGAAATTCTTTTGAACCCTCTCTGTAAAAAGAGGCGCTTGGCACTAGACACGAATTTTGGCACAAAAGTACGTACGAGACAAAATAAATGCTGCTCTAATGCTGTAGGTTGGCCGCACTACGGGCCACCAAGGGCACAGACACAGTGAATGTAGGTACATGAAAACGAAACAAATACCGTCCTGCGATGGCCACAAACCAGCTACATGCCCAAACTAACAAACTCGACGCGAACCCAGCTTGGCACTAACTGGCCTAGGTCTGGTCTCTGGCACTGCACTAGCTGCCTCTAAATGTGCACAGAGCCACAAAACTACGAGACTGGGCCGCCGTTTGATTAGAAAAGGCCGAACGCTGCAAACCAGTTTTGCTAAGGCTGGATGCACTAAACTAAAAGAGCAAGGTAGGGCAACGCTTTTCAGACTACACACTGGACTGGCCTGCTAACTGCGCTCTTCTACATGTGCCAAACAGAAATAGCCTTTGAAAAACTGAACGCCAATGTTTTTGACAAAACTGCAATCCACCAGCCAAAAACCAGGTAAAATGGCCACTGTCTCGGCTGTAAAAAGCCACAAAAGCAACCTAGACTGAGCTGCAGAGACACAAAAAGTGAGCGCGCAGGCTCTAAACTCGGCTCCAGTGAGCACAAAAGCACCAACTCAACTACTACTCTACTTTGCCCTTCCTCGAAACGCAGTAAATGTTGTCTTACAGCGAGATCTTGAGAGGGTGATGCATTGGGCAGAGAGAATGCAGCTATCTGTCGCAATACAAAAATGCGCTGTCCTGCATCTTGGTTACTGTAATGCTCATACAAATTTCATATGTCTTGGTCGTCAGCTTCAATCAGTTGATACAATAACTGATCTTGGTGTGCTAATCTCTAATGATCTTAAATTTTCGCGCCATTGTAATCAAATTGCAGCAAACGGGTTTAGGTTGGTTAACCTGATTTTTAAATGTTTTGAAACTAAGACCAAGGATTTCCTTATCAAACTGTACAAAACTTTTGTTCGTCCTAAGCTAGAATATGCGTCAGAGGTCTGGAATCCATATTTACTTAAGGACATTGATCTGATTGAAAGAGTACAGAGATTATTTACTCGCCGAATTCCAGGTCTTGTGAATTTTGAATATTCCGAAAGGCTAAGATTGCTAAATTTGGAGTCTTTAGAAAAAAAGAAGAATTGTTGCTGACCTTGTAATGGTGTACAAATTAATTCACGGACAAATTGACCTCCCTGTTGATTTGTTTTTCAAATTTAATAATCTCAACACACGTGGCCACCAGTATAAATTGTGTTTACCGAAGTCCAGGCTTGATATAAGAAAATATTCCTTTGCCGTTCGAGTAATAAATATTTGGAACTCCTTACCAAATGAAACCGTTAATTTGCGCTCTGCACGCGCCTTCCGCAACGCTCTCTGTAATACCGATTTTAGTAGATTTTATCGGGGTAGGGTGTTAGTGGCCGTTTAGCGGCCCATCCCCATCCCTATCTGTTTGGTCTCAGTCTTGGGCATTTGTATTCCGTTTATTTTGAATAAAAATTACTTACTTACTTACTTAACTAGAGTGGCAAACAAAGGTCTCGGGCAAACGCCTCAAAAAGCAGCTCTGTCGTAGGCGCAGAGACAATCATCGGCTGATGAACAGCCTCAATGGCCGCGAACTGAACTACAGCCACAAACAAGCACAATCAAAGGCAAAAGATCGGCAAAAACCTGGCGTGGTGTACGTTTTTAGCAGAAAAGGCGTCGCGACAATTTCGTGTCATAAACTACAAAAGGTGCGAAACCAGTAGTACAGCTACTGTAGCTAGGTTTTGGCAAAAGCGGCACACCGAAAAGTTAGACAGCCAAAGAGCAAGCGTGTGGGTTTTTTAGCGAAATCCAGACACAACGCAAACTAGCGACCTAGTGCCTATACAAATGTTTTGGATATACATATACATATACATATCAGGGTTGTATATTTTTCCGAAAAAAACCTCGGCCTGTTTTTTTCCAGTTTTTTTTCGGTTTTTTTTCGGTTTTTTCCTAAATCGCGGAAAAAAACTCCAGCCCAAGTTCTGAGTATCCTAGGCTGGTTTTATGATTCCTAACGCTTTCTAGCGCCTTCCTCAGTCTTGTTAGACCAGAAATACACGTGTTACATTGATATAAATCACGAAACAGGCATGAAACAGTGTCTGACAGGTTCCATAAATAACGCTATATGCAAATTTTCTTACAGCAGTTTGCATTTTTGTTTTTTCATGCCAAATTTGGTCTTTTTTGTTGTTTTTCTAACAGTTTTGAGTCAGTATGGCCCATTATACATAGCAAAAGTCCATTTTTTAAACGAAAAATGACGTAAATTAGCTATTTTTAGCTTGAGTTTTTTTCCGCGATTTATGTTTTTTTCCCACCCTTAGGAAAAAAACCGGTTTTTTTCCGGAAAAAAACAGTTTTTTCCGGTGTTTTTTTTTCCCACCTCACATCCCTGATACATATACAAACGGACTGCTGATGCAATATTCAATATACATATAAAAACTGACTTGATATACAAACGGTTTGTATATTTTCATTTGGATATTTTTGCAGTAAGTAGTTTAGCACATTTTGGCCACTTTGGTACGGTAATTGAGATATTTTTGCAGTTCCTTAGGTAGTTTTTGTATTTTGAGCCTATGTCTTCAACTTTTCCAGAAGAATTTGTTAAATTTGCGGTTTAGCCTCCTCTGCATTAAGACCAACTATTATTCATCTTCGTTTTAGAAGTATTTTGCAATGAGTTTTCCTGTTTGTAACGAAAAAATGGAATAGTAGGCAGGCACGCGCAACAACAAAATAATCGAATCCCACACGTTTCCCTTTTGTTTCGTCCCAGTTTTAAACGTGTTAATATTTTTTTAGATAAACCTGTTCAGCCATTTGCCCTACTGATGCATAATAACAATTTCAGGCTATTTCTGCTTAAAACTATATACCTATGTATGAGCCCAGTTGGCCTGAATCGAAGTTTTTAACCTAAAACTAAGGGGTACCTAACCTAAAACTGCTGAAAATTAATGATTTCTTAATATACAAATATACAAAAAATATGCAATATTGAAATTTAATATGTATTTGTGTCGCGGAGTGAGGAAGACAAGACTAACGACTTTGTGCCGCTCTGCTGAGCTAAACCAAATAAACAAATGCGTCTCTCATATAAAGGTTTATTCGAGCAAACAAACTAAACAGCCTGGGTCTTGGCCTTGTCGCGCAAGTCACGTCCGCCCGTCCTCACTGGCTCGCTGGCTCTCGCTCCTGGACCGGACCAGCCGCTCGCTCGCTCTTATCTAGCCAACACAGACCAACTCTGCTCCACGGTCAAATAGCAACTTTCCGGTTGCCACACAAACAAAAAGCAGAAATTACTCTATCAGAGCAAAGCAAATATACTGTACAAGAGCACAAAATACAAGTGAAAAACCAGTAAATTAACTAAAACGAGACAAGGCAAATACGAAACTAGACATACGTTAAAATCAAATCACTACAGATTTGACAGATTCTAAAGATTTTCGATTTTCAAAAAACGCTGCGGGGATGGTTTCTATGGTGTGGAACAGAGTTATCACAAATCAAAAGCGGCACACCGAAAAGTTAGACAGCCAAAGAGCAAGCGTGTGGGCTTTTTAACGAAATCCAGACACAACGCAAACTAGTGACCTAGTGCCTATGCACTGAAGTCTGACAGGAAGGTCTGCTAAAAGCCTGCTGACTTACAGAGGGCCTACAATGGCGTCAGACACCCTCCCAACAGGGACAAACATGCCTGACACCCAAAGCTCACCTCCTGGAGGAGAGCAACCAACCTGCCATTGAAAGAGCGTTTGGTGCTGACAAAATGACACGAAACCCACATCGCTGCCCATCAGGCGCAGGTGATTCGGAAGAGCTTTTTGCTGGGCACCATGTCTCGAAGTGAGACAGGAAAAGCTAAGGACTTGTGCCGCTCTGCTGAGCTAAACCAAATAAAGAAATGCGTCTCTCTTATAAAGTTTATTCGAGCAAACAAACTAAACAGCCTGGGTCTCTGGCCTTGTCTCGCGCTGGCCCGTCCTCACTGGCTCGCTGGCTCTCGCCCCTGGACCGGACCAGCCGCTCGCTCACTCTTCTCTAGCCAACTCTCACTAACTCTGCTCCACGGCCAAATAGCAACTTTCCGGTTGCTACACAAACAAAAACCAGAAATTACCGTATCAGAGCAAAGCAATATACTGTACAAGAGAATAAAATACAAGTGATAAAACCAGTTAGCTAAGACGAGACAAGGCAAATACGCAACTAGACATACGCTAAAATCAAATCACTACAGATTTGACAGATTCTAAAGATTTTCGACTTTCAAAAAACGCTGCGGGGATGGTTTCTATGGTGTGGAACAGAGTTTAAATATCAGGTTCATTTATTTGTCGAACTTCCTGCTACAATCTGTGTTGATTAACAACAGATTCAGTGCTTTGATTCTAGAAGGTGCGGATTTCTTAACTATGGGATTTTCGCTCATGTTTTAAAATTCCCCAATTTTAGTGCCCTTTGAGCTACAGTGCTGCCCGCTTAGTATGCAATGCCCAATGGCAACGCCAATCATTCCTGCAAGTTTCAGGCATGTACTGCTTGTATTACCGAAAAAAAATAAATTTGCGTGGACCACCCTCATTCCTAGTTTTTGGGTCATAAAACCAGTACCAGTTGGAATTTTGGGACTAAACTTGCAGAATACTTAGCCAACCATGTTGTTAATTTTTGCTGAAAATTTGAGCGAAATCGGTAACGAATTGACTGAGAACGAAACGTTTGAGTGAAGGCCGAAAAAGCGATGGGACATTTTTTTTATCTATACTGTATTTAGACCAGCAACTACCAGGCGGAAAGACACGCCTCTAGCACATGTGAACCCTTAGTTTGAACCGAAAACCCAGCTACATGTATGCACCCGGCCATCGAGAGATGGCCGCTGGCTGCCCAACTGTAATCAGATAGGTGGCAAGCAGCAGCAGAAGAGAATAGGCATCTGCCGCTCTATTAATCGGTTTGTTGATAATTATGCAATCCAACAGATAAAGGCAGGGAGCTGCTATTCAGAGGGCGTCAAAGGTTAAGTTACAGTTGTAGTGTGGCCAAAAAAAGTGCAACGTTTACGTTCGTAAATGGATGCATATATGTCCGTTTATGGGTGACCTCTACATGTAGTCTGACTCTTGATGCCGACGTTTACCTAGGTATGTGGCCCACCAGAACTAGGTGTAATCCGATCGCATTTACGGCCGTTTACGTTTGACCCCGCTTAGCCATTGGCTGAGTGATGATTGCTGTATCGATAGCACAGAGTTCATCTCTTAATTACACCAGAAAGTAATAGTGCAACTCATACTGGATATAATAATTACAGTGCACAATAATTACAATACATCTAATTAACTGCGCTACCAGAGTTCCTCAGCCCGAAACTGGGCCAACTGGAGGGACGATGAGCTGGGTTCCGCCCAGGTGGGGGTCCCAAATTTCGAAAAGCTCCAAAACGCCTAGAGTACAGTACAAAAAGAGCTTCCAAAAACACCGATTTTTCTTAATTATCAGCAGTGGAAGGAACCCCAAATTCGGGTTCCAAAGGCTTTTCGAGTGAATATTAGGCTAAAAATTAGTGATTTCTGACCCAGTTTGTTAATACTCGAGCCACTACCAGTACTTGTATTTTTTGGTTGGCGGTGGGGTCCCTTAACCTGTCTTGCGGGGTTCGGGGGTGGGGGTGAGGGGTTTGGCCTTTCCGGCAGGGGGGTAACCCCCAAACCCCCTAGTACATGTATGATTCGTTCGATGTTTGCTGAGGGCTATTGCATAAATGGGCAGTTGACTGGGATGAGGTCATGTGTGTGGCGCCGCATAATTACTCGTCTATTATCAGCGCTACCTTTGGACATAGATTATTACGATTTACACATGCTTTAGCGGACCGGTTTTTTGTTGTGTCGACGACACTGACCAGTCGACGAAACTGATCTCAATCGCTCAGGACTCTTGCCGCGCGTATAGTCTTGACCTTGTGTTGCCGAGCAGTGAGTGCTATCTCCCATGCCTTAGCCCAGGCAGCATCATCCATGTGTCTTGAGTGGATCGGTATTCTTTAGAACCTTCTTTGTAGTACCGACCGCGTCCCCAGGCTAAGCCTAGGGACTGGCCATTCGTCTATCTGGCTCTTGAGTCTTGACTTGTGGGTGGCCTGGCCACTCTGTTGTTTGCTTGCTTCCCTTGCAGACCGGTCACCTGAGCCGGCTACCTATTACACAATGTGGTGTCTGTCTGTCTGTCTAAGATTTATGCAAGGAATGCACGATGTATTACAACCATTGCAGATACGCGAATGGAAACTTGTGTAATATAGTGGTGTGGAGTAATACAAGTAATACAAGCGAATGGAAACTTGTGTGGTGTCTTGGTTCCTCATCCTGTTTCCAGCAAACAATAGCTAGTACCGGAGAGTGCTGCATAGGGTACCCCTCCAGATAGCGTACCCGGGGTACACTAACTGGCACTTAGTGCCGGATTGTGTACCCGGGGTACACTATTTGAAGACAGATTTTATGTCATTGGTGTCCAAAATTTCCAACATTATGGTAGGTTTAAAGCAGGTCTACGTATATTTTTGCGAATTTTCAATCGTTTTTACTGATACAAACCTCACAAGAATGGAAACTTTGACCAACCACTCTCATTTTCATGGCAGAAACAGTAATCTCGATTGGAAAATTGCATTTTTGCTCAGAAATCGTGAAAACAAGCAGTTTAACATGATTTGGCTAAGTGCCAGTTAGTGTACCGGGTACACTATCTGGATCTGATTTTTGTTGCGGAAAATGCTAAGTGCTGGTTAGTGTACCCGGGTACCCAATGCAGCACTCTCCGGTAACCTTAGCAAGCTAACGAGATTTACAGCACACATACACTGCTTTAGACAGGCATGACACAGATGCACAGTCGCCGATAAACCGTTCGAGATGTGCGGCCGAGGGTCACCTGTTCTTTACTAAGACTCTACCCATCCTTGCCAGTGTCATTGGTTAAACAGGTGTGCAGAGGCCCTCTCGGCCGGCCAATGGGCTCCCAGAAGAGCCGGGGGCTGGGTTTAGGTGGCCACGAACACAAGCTCCTATACCCTATGGCACCGTGGCTCCGTCACTTGCTAACTTGATTAGAAAGTATGTAGGCATTGCATAAAAAACAGGTTCTGGTGGGCTGCATACCTACGTAAACGTCGGTATCAAGAGACAGGTTACAGGTCGAAGTCACCCGTAAACGGACGTTACGAACGTAAACGTTGCACTTTTTTGGCCACAACTGTACATCCTTGACATCTCCGGCTAGGTCATCACTTGTTGGCCGCTGGAGCAGAACATTAAATGTGGGTTCACATAGTCGGTCGGCGTCGGCAACGCCATCGGCAAAATATCGGGGCCGAGCGTCTGTATAGCGGTGGAGAAAAACTGGGTTAAAGAGCAATTCACATAGTCTCTTGTCGGCATCTGGAACCGGCCGGCCTACCTGATAACTACGGTATTTTGACGGCCCAAAAGTCTAGTGAGCACAGGCATTTGAGTCATTTGCACTGTACCGGTGACAGAATGGGCCGTTCTATGAACTCTAACAGTCGTAAAGCTGCGGCAGTGTTGTCTATTTATCTACGGAGACATCTTGCGAAATTTTTCTGAATTCAAAAGTCCAAGTTTGATTTCGGTGCTTTTGGCTCAGAGGGTGACACCTCGATTTTCGCCTCTCGATTTCACAGAGAGCGCAGAGAAAAGTAATATGCATGCCGTGACTATCTGCTTTTTGCTTAAACCGGTTTATCTACAGCTGCTCAAGTGTTCTGGCCAGTGCCGTTCTGGCCAGTGCCGCTGTCTGATTAGCACCTGTCCATCCCCGACCGACCGCGCCTATGTGAACCGGCCGCATGCTCAGCGCACTGTTTAATTGGTCGCGAACGCTTGGCGGCCATAAAAGGTTGTAAATCGCGTCCTGGCGATTTGGGATTTGGCCAAATCATCGGCAAGTCTTTAGCCGTCTGGAACGGCTCCAGACCCACTACAGACTATGTGAACTGCTGCATGCTTATGTGTGTACTCAAATTGGGGTCGATTTCCCGAGTTGCCGCGCTGCCAACGCCGACCGACTATGTGAACCCACCTTAACTGACGCTCCCTCCCAGTGCGTCATCTATAATCGCATTTCAGCCGACCCCCCTCCCCCACTGGAACGACGTCGTTTATTTATGGCCCCTGGACCAGTCATTTACGAGTCGGTCCACGAAAAAATCGAACATTGACGCGAAGAGCTCTGTACAGCTCATTTTTCAAAATCACCGCACAGATGTGAAACTTTCAGCGATTGTAGACCTTGAAAAGAAATGAAAAAGTTTGCCATCCGATTTTCTCTAGCTGCATTTGAACCCAAGTTATGGACCCTCGAAAATCGGGATTTTGGCACTCTCCAGTGGCACCACCCTAACTTTGAACGGCTGCGGTTTACTAGTCTGTGGACCAAATTTTATCAGTTATGGCTCGTTAGGAAGACCATTTCAAGTAGTTTCAAGCGCTTCTGTCAGATTTTTAAAAAAATTGGTATGATCTTGTGAAATTCGCCGTAAACTTTAACAGGCCATATCTTAAAATTGAACATGGTATCTCAAAAAGTGGCTATCGTATTCGGAATCTCCGTTCTTTACTGCGTCTAACTGTGTCAACCATATTTATATGGAGTTGCACTCTGACAGTCAAACGATCAGTTGAAATTAGGGTGGTCGAACACTCAAAAATCCGGTTTTTTTGCGCTTTTCGATCACCCACCAAACTTTGAACGGCTGCCGTTCACTAGTCTGTTGACCAAATGTTATCAGTTATGGCTCATTAGAAAGGCCATTTCAAGTAGTTTCTCGGTATCCTGCCAGCTTTTCAAAAGATTGGATTGATCTGGTGCAATCGGCCCTAAACTTTAACAGACCATGTCTCAAACTTGAACATGGTATCTCAAAAAGCGACTATCATATTCGGAATTTCCGTTCTTTTTTTGTGCGTTTAACGGTACCAACTAGAGTGCGAACTGGTATTGGGTATTGGGCATTGGGTGTATTGGGGTGTTTTCCAGGTATTGGGTATTGGGTATTGGGGTTTTTACCCCCCAATACCCAATACTAAATTGGACAATTAAAAATAGAGAAAAATCGATGTTGACCTGAAAAATTGATCTGAAAAATATGGAAAAAGTTGATCGATGATTCGGTTTAGTAAGCTGTTTTCGCGTTAAGGAGCCATCCATAAATGACGTCGTTCAAATTTTTCGGAGCCCCCTCCCCCCAATATCGCCTTGCATCGTTTCTTGTGGATCCCCACCCCTAAGGCAACGTCGTTTTCGGTTTACCCCCTCCCGCTAAAAGTACAGTACATACAGAACTGTCATGTTTTCTTGTTAGCATACTGCGCAATCAATAGAATGAATCCCTACAACCACTCTGGGAAGCTTTTCCGCATTGAAGAAAACTTTGACAGAATGTACTTAAATTGAAAATAATACAATCAAAATTCTCTGAAATTCCGAAAAAAGCGACGTCGCTCTTTGCTAATCCCTCCGCCTCCTGGTGTGTCGTCTATCGTCGCATTTCTGCCGACCCCCCTCCTCCTCTGGAATGTCATCGTTTATGGACAGCCTAATCAACTAAACGTTAGTAGAATTTCCTAAAGTGTACGCATTTCTAAGCGCTGCTACACCAGTAATTAATTTCTCTGTTCTTTTCTAAAATATAAATGGTGACATTAATGTTGACTAGCACCGTACCCATGATGGCTATTGCCGGTGCAGACAATTTCCGGCCGAGTTAGGAAAAAAATCGCAACTGAATTACGAAATATTAAGTACCAAAACTGTTAATTTCTGCTATTTTTTTCGCCTAAACGGCTTCTAACTGCTTTCTGAAAGGCTAATTTTTCAAAATTTTCACGCCCTGCTTGGGCAGCGGCCCAACCAGCCTCTTAAAAATTTTTATTGCGTGCCAAAATCTTGTGTACACAACTAGAATGTACCAGTCCACTGAAATGAAATTTTTGGCCCAGCTACACAAGTATTGGGTATTGGGTATTGGGTATTGGGGTATTGGGGGCAGGGTTGTATATTTTTCCGAAAAAAACCTCGGCCTGTTTTTTTCCAGTTTTTTTCCGGTTTTTTTCCGGTTTTTTTCCTAAATCGCGGAAAAAAACTCCAGCCCCAGTTCTGAGTATCCTAGGCTGGTTTTATGATTCCTAACGCTTTCTAGCGCCTTCCTCAGTCTTTTTAGACCAGAAATACACGTGTTACATTGATATAAATCACGAAACAGGCATGAAACAGTGCCTGACAGGTTCCATAAATAACGCTATATGCAAATTTTCTTACAGCAGTTTGCATTTTTGTTTTTTCATGCCAAATTTGGTCTTTTTTGTTGTTTTTCTAACAGTTTTGAGTCAGTATGGCCTATTATACATAGCAAAAGTCCATTTTTTAAACGAAAAATGACGTAAATTAGCTATTTTTAGCTTGAGTTTTTTCCGCGATTTATGTTTTTTTCCGACCCTTAGGAAAAAAACCGGTTTTTTTCCGGAAAAAAACAGTTTTTTTCCGGTGTTTTTTTCCCACCTCACATCCCTGATTGGGGGTCTCAGGTATTGGTATTGGGTATTGGGTATTGGGTTTTTTTAGGTATTGTTCGCACTCTAGTACCAACCAAGTTTATATGGAGTTGCAATCTGACAGTCAAACGATCAGTTGAAGGTAGGGTGGTCGGACACTCAAAAATCCGGTTTTTTTTCGCTTTTCGGTCACCCACCAAACTTTGAACGGCTGCCGTTCACTAGTCTGTTGACCAAATGTTTTCAGTTATGACTCGTTAGAAAGAACATTTCAAGTAGTTTCAAGCGCTTCTGTCAGATTTGTAAAAAAATGGTCTGATCTTGTGCAACTCGCCGTAAAATTTAACAGGCCATATCTTAAAATTGAACATTGCATCTCAAAAAGTGACTATCATGTATGACACTACTTGAAATGTTCTTTCTAACGAGTCATAACTGAAAACATTTGGTCAACAGAATAGTGAACGGCAGCCGTTCAAAGTTTGATGGGTGACCGAAAAGTGCAAAAAAACGGATTTTTGAGTGTTCGACCACCCTAATTTCAACTGATCGTTTGACTGTCAGAGTGCAACTCCATATAAATATGGTTGATACAGTTAGACGCAGTAAAGAACGGAGATTCCGAATATGATAGCCACTTTTTGAGATACCATGTTCAATTTTAAGATATGGCCTGTTAAGGTTTACGGCGAATTGCACAAGATCAGACCAATATTTTAAAAATCTGACAGAGGCGCTTGAAACTACTTGAAATGGTCTCTCTAACGAGCCATAACTGATAACATTTGGTCAACAGACTAGTGAACGGCAGCCGTTCGAAGTTTGGTGGGTGACCGAAAAGCGCAAAAAAACCGGATTTTTGAGTGTTCGACCACCCTACTTTCAACTGATCGTTTGACTGTCAGATTGCAACTCTATATAAATATGGTTGATACCGTTAGACGCACAAAAGAACGGATATTCCGATTATGATAGTCACTTTTTGAGATACCATGTTCAATTTTAAGATATGGCCTGTTAAAGTTTGCGGCGAATTGCACAAGATCACACCAATTTTTTGAAAATCTGATAGAAGCGGTTAAAAGTACTTGAAATGGTCTTTCTAACGAGCCATACCTGATAACATTTGGTCCACAGACTAGTGAACCGCAGCCGTTCAAAGTTAGGGTGGTACCACTGGAGAGTGCCAAAATCCCGATTTTCGAGGGTCCTTAACTTGGGTTCAAATTATGGTTGGATGATATCGGGTTTTTGCGATGCATATGATATTGCATATGAATATATGCATGCAATCTCTAGTGCATATTGATATTGCATATATCATATGCATGCAAAAATGAGATATGTACATATTTTTTGCATACAGTATAGATAAAAAAAAATGTCCCATCGCTTTTTCGGCCTTCACTAAAACGTTTCGTTCTTAGTCACTTCTTTACCGATTTGGATCAAATTTTCAGCAAAAATTAACAACATGGTTGGCTACATATTCTGCAAGTGTGGTGCCAAAATTCCGACTCGTACTGGTTTTATGACCCGAAAACTAGGAATGAGGGTGGTCCACGCAAATTTATTTTTTTTCGGTAATACAAGGAGTACAGGCCTGAAACTTGCAGGAATGATTGGTGTTGCTATTGGGCATAACATACTAAGCGGGCAGCCCTGTAGCTCAAAGGGAACTAAAATGGGGGAATTTCAAAAACATGACGAAATATGACTTTTCTTTGTAAAAACGGCAAACTGACGATTCTAAAGATTTTCAACTTTCAAAAAACGCTGCAGGGATGGTTTCTATGGTGTGGAACAGGGCTTAAATATCAGGTTCATTTATTTGTCGAACTTCCTGCTACAATCTATGCTGATTAACAACAGATTCAGTGCTTTGATTCTAGAAGGTGCAGATTTCTTAACTATGGGATTTTCACTCATGTTTTTGAAATTCCCCCATTTTAGTGCCCTTTGAGCTACAGGGCTGCCCGCTTAGTATGTTATGCCCAATGGCAACACCAATCATTCCTGCAAGTTTCAGGCCTGTACTCCTTGTATTACCGAAAAAAAATAAATTTGCGTGGACCACCCTCATTCCTAGTTTTTGGGTCATAAAACCAGTACGAGTCGGAATTTGGCACTAAACTTGCAGAATATTTAGCCAACCATGTTGTTAATTTTTGCTGAAAATTTGTGCCAAATCGGTGAAGAAGTGACTGAGAACGAAAGGTTTGAGTAAAGGCCGAAAAAGCGATGGGACATTTTTTTTATCTATACTGTATTTACATATTTTATCAAGGCGGCTTGAAATCGATAACTGGACGTTTTCCAAGCATTTCAGAGCTTGGTTGGAATGTCTCTGCAATCTTTAGCATTTATTAAGCATACCTATTTTACAGATACAGACAGACCTCATCAGGAAAAAACAAGAGGGCAAACACAGTTTGGCTTGAAAGATCAGCTCATTTCGTAATTTTTAGATAAAAAGGTTGACATCACAGACTTTTGGCTAAATTACGTACTTTTTGCTTGTTCAAATTTGTTCTCTCTAATGTGGTATACTTAGCCGTTTGGTAGTCCTGTCCTAGTTTTACAAACTGAAAAATTCAGAATTTGAAAAATTTCAGTGGAGATTTCCTTTCTTTGCGAGTTGAGTTTTGAGTCTCAAGCCATTCAACCCCATTCCATTCCATTCAAGTGGAAAGAGACGCTTTGATCTCTGTAAAGTACAGATTTACAGTATAAACTTGCCTCACCCTCAAGGGATTTTATTTTAGATTTCTTGTTTTTAATTTGATGAAAAATTAGCAAAAACGTGGCGACTATCATAAACACAGAAATCCAGTCTGTTTGGCTGTTTTGGCATGTTCATCGTGTCACCTAGTTTGAACAATTGTGCTAAAAGTCCAGATATTCATGCAGCAATGAGGTGCTTGCAGAAATTCGCAAATTCGATAAACAAATTCTTTCATTTTTGCTCAGCTCAAAACTAGAAATCGGCCAAACTAACCCTCTTTGAAGTTTGTACTTTTTGGAGGGGTACTTTGTGGATTTCTCGTGCCAAATAGATAAAACAACTACAGTTCAGGTTCTTAAGTCCATATAAAGATTAGTTAAGCTGCAAAATTTGGGAAAGATCCGACGAAGGTTTAGTGGGATATTTATGTATGTTCAAAATTCACATCTGAAAATTCGGGTAAGTTCATTTCGGAAGCGCATAACGCGAGGCTATAGAAGGCTAGCTCGCTTGGACTTGGCAAAATCAAACTCTTAACAATAAATAATAATCGTGCCAAAAATCTTTTCATTTGGTTGAAAATTGAAAACTTGACGGCCATTTGAAATTATTCAAAAAACTCGAAAAAAAGTCAGGCGGTCTTTTTTATGGCCAACACTGTATTTGAATCGTTTAACGTTGTTCAGAACATAAGTATACAACACGAAAAGTCGGTGTAAAACCTTTGACAAAAACATGCAAACTAAAAATATGCAAAAATTTGATATCAGGGTCAATTTGCATATGACTATTGCATATTGAAATTTTGCATGCATATGATATTGCATATTGCATATATGCGTCCAACCGTAGTTCAAATGCAGCTAGAGAAAATCGGATGGCAAACTTTTTCATTTCTTTTCATGGTCTTCAATCGCTGAAAGTTTCACATCTGTGCGGTGACTTTGAAAAATCAGCTGTACAGGCTAATGTTTGATTTTTTTCGTGGACCAACTCTTAAATTTGCCGACTATTCCCTGACCTGTACGAACCCCTGTAGTACTGTTGCATGCGTATACGCATTACGCATATCATTACGCAAAGTACGCATTGCGGTTCAGAATGCGTATACACATACGCATACGCATACGCATTTGAATTTCATTACGCAATATTATTACGCATTCTGCCAAAAGTTTGCATATTTTTGCGTAATGCGTTTTGGGTCTGAAAAATAACTACCTTTTTCTAATGTTTTGCAAAAAATTTAGTTCAAGTTGTTACCTAATTGTGGTTATTCTTCATGTTTTTAGTGTGAGGTGAGGGTACCAGGAATTTTCTCAGATAATTTGAAGCTTCAACTAAGTTTTGCTTGCTACTATTTAAAAAAGAGGTTAAGTTTTGAGAGGAAAGGAAACCTGTGACAGATCCGTGAATTTAGAGTTTCTGTTTCTACACTTTTGGGTGACATCAGTTGTGTTGTATGCTCAAGCTATCTGTTTATGTTTCCACTGTATGTTCATTATGGTTGAATGCTACTAGACTTCTTCTTGAAATGAACATTCAAACAAACTTTTCGTTCCTACAAAGCCTCGTTCCTTGTCCCTGAAAGCGCATATTGCTTGCCTGTTGAAATCATACGTACTGTACAAAATACATGTAACAGGTTATCCGCCGAAGGATTTAGGGTCTGGCGTCTGAGCACGAATTTTGGGAGGGGGTTGGGCACTAAGAAGCGCTCAAAAATCGCAAAAAGTGGCAATTTTTAGGCTAAAAATCGTCAAAAATTGCTAATTTGGGCTGAAATACAGCCAAAAGGTGCTGTTTTACAGGCGATTTTTGGAATTTTTATGTCTGAAATTGCAAAAATCGCAAAAATTTGCTCAAAAAATTACTTACCAGAAAATCGGAGGGGGTCGGAAAATCGTCTTGGAGGGGTCTCCATCGGGGCAGACTGGCAGACCCCTGTTTGTTACATGTATGCTGTAGATACTATAATGCAATTCTTAGGGTCAGGAGGTTATCATAAAGCCTCAAGTAGTCTAAAAACACGGATTATAATGTTGGATACCTAAACAGCATACTGTAGAGGAAAAAAGCTGTTCAGTGAAATTTCTGAATGTGTCTGAGATTACGCATTACGCATACGCAATACGCAAAATACGCATTAGTTTTTGCAATGCGTATACGCAAACTCATACGCATTTGTAGTTGGAATGCGTATACGCATACGCATTTGAAAAATCCGGGATTAAACAACAGTACCCTGTAGTAAGAAATATATAGATACAGACAGTTTATGTACGGAGAGAGGAATGTACAGGGTGTGTCAAAAAAAAACAACCCAGCAGAGTTTTTGCTGTAGCAACCGCAAATCTCGACCGATTTGAATGAATCCTGCTTTAAATGAAAGATAAATAAATTCTTGAAAGACTGGTGAAGCCCCTATTAAGATACGATGCTTAGTTCCTGAGATATTTTCCTTCGAACTCAAAACAGAGATTTTGGCAGTGAACAAGAGCGATTCAGTTGCACTTCACAACAAAACGGATTCCTACTGCTGAGGGGCAACAAGACTTTTACAAATGAAGTAACCAAGCATGTGTGGCACCAGAAAAACCTCGTTACGTTAGCCCTGAGCAGTAGGAATCGGTTTTATTATGAAGTGCAACAGAATAATAAAAATCGCCCTTGTTCATAGCCAAAATCTGTTTTGATTTTGAGTGCAAATATCTCAGGAACCAAGCATCATATCTTAATAAAAGCTTCACCAGACTTTCAAGAATTAATTTATCTTTCATTTAAAGCAGGATTCATTCAAATCGGTTGAGATTTGCGGTTGCTACAGCAAAAAATCTGCTGGGTTGTTTCTTTTTGACACACCCTGTATATACGAAAAAACAGAAAGCAATCAGCCGACAGGCACATGGGGAGGTTGGCAAGCAAACTGTTGGCAAAATGCATAATAATATTGCGTAACCAAGTTCAATCAAATACGTTTTCGAGCGTATGCGCATGCGTACTTTCTGTAATGCAACAGTACTCTTAAAACAACTACAGCCGTCATACCAGCCTTACAAAATGCCTCCTTTTTACGTTGTAACATTGTTGTTCGTTATTCAGCTAGTGGGCATAGTTAAAATAGTTGACAGTGAAAGTTTAGGATGGATACTACTTGTCAGAACTATTGATGGCTAAAGGATATGAGGTTCACGGAGTGATCAGGCGCTCCAATTCTGAACATCTAGAACATCTTTCAAAGCTGACCACACATCCCTGCAAAGGCTGTGAGTTGCACCTGCTTTTTATTCTGCAACATATATGTATAATTGAAGCACTATAAATGAGACGATCATGATGGTAAAAAAATTATCAAATAGACAGAGATGTCTCATCTATGGAGTGTGATTTGGGACTGGACTAATCTGATTTTAGCCGACTTTTGAGACTAAATTGGTAGGCTGGGAGACTTTTCGGCTAGAATCTGGATTTTAACTTTTTATGGGCAAATACCTGATACCTAATATCTGATACCTGTATTTTTTTATAATACCTACCTATACCTGATACCTGATCGGGTATTTTTGAAATACCTGTACCTCATACTTGATATTAGGTACTTTTCCAATACCTGTCCACAGTACCACAGCTGATTGTCCTTTAGCGCAGGATAGAGTTCAGGCTTAGTAGGAATGTCTGCCAGGTTCTGTTTGCCCGGCACACCCCTTACTACATACAGCTAACGAATAGGCATTTATTTCAGCCACCCGATTTTCCAGTTATAAGACCATGGTCTTCAAAAGGGCGCCAAAAAGAGACCCTAAATTTGGGAATTTTCCGGTTATAAGACCAGGTCTTGTAAGTGGAAAACTCATGTAAGCTGGCTTAGTCAGATCAGGAATCGTGAACCCCCTTTTCCACAGTGTGGATTGACTATTTCGGCAATTGTCTGTCAAGTCTGGTGTGGCCAAGTCTAAAGTTTGGATTTGCCTGTGTACCTGTGCAGTCACTAGGGTGGTGCATCGACAAGTGGTGCTTGATTGCACCACTGAAGAGTTTGTTTTGGCATTTAAATGGTTTGTAGGGCGTCTGGGCACGCCTAAATTGATTTTATCTGACAATGCTATGCAATTCAAGCTGGCTGATCTTTCGCTCTGTTTTTTGTGGAATGACAACAGTCAGAAAAACAGCAAAGTTCAAACTTTTTTTGCCAACAATGGTATCGACTGGAAATTTCAGTCCACCCTGGCCCCCTGGATGGGGGTTTATTACGAACGCCTCATTCAGACTGTGAAGGGTGCTCTAAAGCTAGTGGTGGGAGGTCGACTTCTTTTTTTGGATGAATTGCAAACTTTAGTTGTTGAAATCGAGAGTGTGATCAATTCTCGGCCTTTGATGACAGTCGACAGTTCACTCAATCAAGTTCTCACGCCCAGTCATTTGTTGGGTGGTCGACCAAACACTTTGCCTTCTTTAGAGAGAGAAGCTGATCGTGACTTTTGTCCTTCTCGATCTGCTACAAAATGAGCCGAAAAGTTTCTCGAGTATTGGAAGACTATGCAATCCATGCTAAATTATTTTTGGCAACTTTGGAAGACCAGATATTTAGATGTTTTGTGCAAAAGTCACATGAGAAAGTTTGCCAAATCTCAGCAAGCAGGTGCCATCACAGCAGCGTCACATGTCGGCCCATCTACCACAGTAAGGTCTCCAACCGCAAGGGTCATCTCGAGGTCTACTGCCGATTCTGTGCTTCGGCGTCTGCATTCAAGCGTGGTCTTGGGGCTTTCCGCGGCAGTGTCAGTGGCAGTGGTGGCAAGGGAACGCAAGTCGGCAATCCCCCTATACCTGCTCCTGTTGGTCAAGTCATCACGGAGACAGTTGTAGTGCGTCAGTGTGCAGTGGGTCGCAAGAAGTTGGCGCACAAAGAGTGAGCATGCAGGACAGTTAGGATTAGCCAGTGAGCAGAGTGATTTGTTTTAACTAAACCTTTGGTTGGTGTAGTGTTGAATCTTGTCTGATTTGAATACTACATACATACACTGTACTGTACTAACACTTACCTAGTTTTTGTTGCTTTTCTGTTATATGCTAATTCAGTGTGCGATGTTACTTGATAGGGGCAACTGTGAGGGTCAGAGAGTGACAGAGTTTATTGCTAACGAGAGTGTGGATAAAACTGTTGCGAGTTAGTCGTGGTTGGGTGGGCGCTCTGACCATTGCTCCACAACCATGGTTTAGTTGAAAAAGCATGTGCGTTATAGACCGACAGTTTGATCGAACCTATATTTAGTTTTTTGTTTTTCGATCTGGGCTAAGGGGCCGTCTATAAACTACGACGTTCAAAAATTCAAAATTTTGCACCCCCCCCCCCCCCTCCTACGTTTAACGCCGTTTTAAAAATCACCCCCCCATAAAAACTACGACGTTTGGGAGGCACCACCCCCCCCCCCCGAAATAAAAATTTTCGTTCAAATTGTGAAGCTGCTTTTCTGACTGCGTAATCACAAATGAATAATAGAAAAATTGTGCACATACAATGTACGTATTAACCAGTTCGTTTCACCGATCTTTCAAGAATTCATTTAACTTTCAGTTTAAAAAGAGTCATTCAAATCGGTTGAGATTTGCGGTTGCCATAGTAAAAAATCTGTTGAGTTGTTTTATTCACTCTTGTTCATTGCCAAAATCAGCGTTTCAAATTTGAGGGCAAATATCTCGAGAACCAAGCAGAGCATCTTAACGAAAATTCTAGCAATCAAGAATTTATTTGTTTTTCATTCAAAAAAAGATTGATTCAAATCGGTTGAGATTTACGGTTGCTGCAGTAAAAAATCTGCTGGGTTGTTTTTTTGTACACCCAGTACAAATCACTCTAACATAATATGTTGTACAACTACAAAAATGTGTCAAAACCGTTTGACTTTTTCTGCATTCTTGCTTATTCTGCAGTCGTCAAACCTTACCAAAAGTAAAAAATACGTCAACGTTTTGCCTCAACCCCCACCCCCCCCCCCTCCGACGTTCTGTGACGTTTTTCCGGGTACCCCCACCCCCTCTCTGAACGTCGTACTTTATGGACGGCCCCTAACCGAAAAGTTTCACTAGAAAGAGTGGTAGAAGGAGTCATAGGGTGATGGTAGGGTTGGCGGCATCCAGAACTGCTACCTAGTGTGGGTTTGTATATTCAAATATACATATACAAATTTGTATATATATACAAATGTTTTGGATATACATATACATGTACAAACGGACTGCTGATGCAATATTCAATATACATATACAAACTGAGTTGATATACAAACGGTTTGTATATCTTCATTTGTATATTTTTGCAGTAAGTAGTTTAGCACATTTTGGCCACTTTGGTATGGTAATTAAGATATTTTTGCAGTTCCTTTGGTAGTTTTTGTATTTTGAGCCTATGTCTTCAACTTTTCCAGAAGAATTTGTTAAATTTGCGGTTTAGCCTCCTCTGCATTACGACCAAATATTATTC
Source organism: Sabatieria punctata (assembly GCA_030248155.1). NCBI lineage: Eukaryota > Metazoa > Nematoda > Chromadorea > Araeolaimida > Comesomatidae > Sabatieria > Sabatieria punctata. The sequence goes on from JASANB010006707.1 coordinate 30,303, forward strand.
ATCTTCGTTTTGGAAGTATTTTGCAATGAGTTTTGCTGTTTGTAACGAAAAAATGGAATAGTAGGCAGGCACGCGCAACAACAAAATTGATAATCGAATCCCACACGTTTCCCTTTTGTTTCGTCCCAGTTTTAAACGTGTTAATATTTTTCAGATAAACCCGTTCAGCCATTCACCCTACTGATGCGTAATAACGATTTCAGGCTATTTCTGCTTAAAACTATACCTATGTACGAGCCCAGTTGGCCTGAATCGAAGACTAAAGCCAGAACCTAAGCCTTAACATACTTTTTAACCTAAAACTAAGGGGTACCTAACCTAAAACTGCAGAAAATTAATGATTTCTTAATATACAAATATACAAAAAATATGCAATATTGAAATTTTGTTTGTACAGGGTGTGCCAAAAAAAAAAAACCCAGCAGATTTTTCGCTGTAGCAACCGCAAATCTCAACCGATTTGAACGAATCCTTTTTTAAATGAAAGATAAATAAATTCTTGAAAGATTGATGTACCGCTTATTAATGTACTCTGCTTGGTTCCTGAGATATTCACTCTCCAAGTCAAAACTGTGATTTTGGCAGTGAACAAGAGGGATTTTTTATTATTCCGCTGCACTTCGTAATAAAACGATTCCTGCTACTGCTGAGGCCTATTGGAGGCTTTACTGGTGACACATAAACTCGGTCCACTTCAACAGTAAAGTGTCATTAGCCCCCAGCAGTAAGAATCTGCTTTATTATGAAGTGCAACGGAATCGCTCTTGTTCTTTGCCAAAATCTGTTTCGACTTTGAGGGCAAATATCTCAAGAACTAAGCAGTGAATCTCAATAAATGTTGCACCAATCTTTGAAGAATTTATCAATCTTTCATTCAAAAAAGGATTCATTCAAATCGGTTAAGATTCATGGTTGCAAAAGTAAAAAAATCTGCTCAGTTGTGTTTATCACACTTGTTCACTGCCAAAATCTCTGTTTTGACTTTGAGGGCAAATATCTCAGGAACTAAGCAGGCTACCTTAATAAGCGATTCATCAGTCTTTCAAGAATTTATTTATCTTTTATTTAAAAAAAGATTCATTCAAATCGGTTGCGATTTGCGGTTGCTACAGCAAAAAATCTGCTGGGTTGTTTTTTTTTTGGCACACCCTGTATATATATGTATATAACAATAAAAAGATGTGTAAAAAACTAATGTGTATTTGTATATATACATATACTTTAATATATAATAATATAATAATATATTTGTATATATATTACTGCTACCACCGCAGCCACCTTCTTTCCAACCAACTCTCTGATATGGAACAGCCTACCACCTGAGGTTCCAGAGTACGGTTTTAATGCGTTTTATCGATTTGTTCAAAGTAACCAGTTCTCAAATGTTTTATGCCGATTATCTAGTTCCTTTGTAGTGCACAAGCTTAAGTTTTGTTACCCGACTAGTTTTTATTGATTTCTATTTCTTGGCCGTATACTGTGCTTGTATGGTGCAGGCTGTATACGAGAATAAACTACTGTAATTCATACCTGTTTTTATTCAGAACAACATCGTAGTGACTAACCACAAATTAACAGAACCAAAATAACCAAAAATCAGCTAGTCATCAGCTAAAAGAATGAATCTACTAGACCACTAAACGGGTGCATTGTGCGCTTCTGCATTTTATGAACAACTGTACAGGAGCTGAGGAAAGCTGAATTTTGCATACGAACTGAAAATATGACACACAACATGAAGCACCTCGCTTTCGTCTTTTTGTTCATGCTTTCACTCAGGTTTCACTCCGAATTAACGGTTTTGGCGTTTATGCCATCACCCACCAAATACTGTTACTGTAAATAAATTATTTTATATTTTTTTAATTTTTTATTGTCATTGCCAACCGAGATAGGGCAGACATGTTAAGTGGGGGGTCAGCGGAATCGTCCGGCATGGTGTGCGTTGGACATCCCTATGGCCCCAAAGTAAAACCCTAAAACAGTTCCGCCCAACTCCCTCTGGGTAGCCAGCAATGGCCATCCATGGTTCTCTCTGATGGGGGTCATTTTCCATAGTAAAACTCCAAAACACCCCTAACGGAAATGGACGTTTCTCAGGGGGCACAGTTAGCGGAGACACGTGCTAGCCAGCGTTCGAAAGCTCACATCATGGGCTTTCCGAATCTGCAATAAAATTTATGGTGATTTTTGTTGTATCAAAAATAATCGATCGCAAAATATCGATTGATTATGATTTCATCAGTTTTCAGTATTTGACTAAAGTAGCTACAAAGGAAAATGGGATGACCAAATTGAGGTTTTCTGGTACGCCAAATTCATTGGCTACGCCCATTTACAGCTACGATCACTTGATCAATCGGTAATCGATATTCGATCGATTATCGATTTTTTTGCTCTGCAGATGGCCCAACTTCACAGGCTATGATGTTAGTGGTTTTTGAGCATGCTGATTTCAACCATTGGCGACGCCAATTTACAAGTATGATCATTTGATCAATCGATATTCAAACGATAATCGATTTTCTGCTCTGCAGATGACCCAACTACACAGGCTATGATGTTAGTGGTTTTTGGGCATGCTGATTTCAACCATGATGTCGGTTTAGAGCTATCATCGCGTTTTAATTCGATAATCGATATCGATTAATTATCGATTTTTTGCTGTGCAGATAAACAAATATACATGTACGTAACAGGGGGTCTGGGGGGGTCTGCACCCCACCCAACTTAGGCCAGACCCCCAGATTGGGCCCAGAGACATGGGCAAAGGCGGGGGTGAGGGGATTGGCCCCCCTCAGCATACATGTAACAGCTCCGGGCCGACCTGGGGGGACGGGGTAAGGGGGTTTTCCTCAGGTGGGGGGTCGAGGGGGGTTTCGCCCAGGTGGGGGTCCCAAATTTCGAAAAGCTCCAAAACACCTAGAAATGCGTTTTTAGCACGTTTTTTTTCAGTAAGGATGCTAAGGGACCGTCGTTTAATTAAACTTGCGCCGCGCACATTGGCTCGCGCAAAAGCAAATTGCGCCGCGCAAATTTCTCACAGTTTCAATTTGTTTTTGCGCGGCGCAAAGAACTTTTGCGCGGGGACGAGGCTTCCAGCCGCAAAAATCTCAGAGCGCCATGTGGCCAGCGGCCGCCTGGTTACGCCGGATCAATTAGCGGGTGCATCAAATGATACAACAGTTTGACACACACAGGCAGGCTATGCGAACGCATGTTGAGCAGACAGAGTTTGCAACTCGTGGGAGCTAACGTGCTCGCTCTGTGGTGTAGTAATGGCGGTCGTAGTGTCGCATTTTTTCACTGCCAACGTCAGCAGCAGCGGTGACGAGCTGCACTTTTGGTTGCACGGCCCTACCGAGACACCACCAAAACCGAAACGCCGGCGCGGACGCCCTGCACACCACAAAAGATTTCCGCTATTCTATTCAGAGCTATAAAGCTCAAGCCCTTTAGGTGGTACCTTATGCCAAGTCAACAATGATGCACCGGCTTTAGCGTTAATCTACTGACCGAAGGGCAGGCAGCCAGCACAGCCGCAATTTTCAAAGGCTGCTTGGCTCAAGCAGCCAACGGCGCGCAAAAAGAAATTTGCGCGCGGTCTGCTCGTCCGCGTGCAATTTCATTTTGCGCGGCGCCGTCCAGAGATTTTTGCGCGGCGCAATTTACTTTTGCGCGCGGGAAACTTGCGCGGCGCAAGTTTAAGAGTCAGTCTCTGAACTGATCGAGTTTTGGCCCTTTGCCCTATTCAGACCCAAAATTGAAACTTTGGCCTAGAGAGCTGTAAGTTGATACACTAATACATATCGATAGGTTATGCAACCACCACAAAGGATTTCCCGATTTGACGCTCCAGTCCCGAGATACAGCCGTCTGAAAATCGGCTCGCTTAACTATGGGACAAAAATTTCGAACTTGAATTTCTTTCCTGCTAAAAACAGTTGGGACCTAGAATTTGAGGATTTTACGTAACTTTTAGAGTACTTTAAGAATTTTTGGTCGGTTTTCGATTTTGACGAAAAAAATTTTTTTCGACCCCATTCCCGGCCCCCTAGCTCGTCTGGAACCCCCCCTAAGTGGGTCTTTTTATTTCAGATTACTGTAGCGCCATTTGTTAGCTACAGATTGGTGCCAAGCACGATAGCCCACGGCCCGGGGTTCTGGAGTAAATTGACTTCAAATGGCTGAAAATCGCATTTTTTTTTCAGTTTTACTATGGGACAAAATTTCGAACTTGAATTTCTTTCCTGCTAAAAACAGTTGGGACCTAGAATTTGGGGGTTTTACGTAACTTTTAGAGTACTTTAAGAATTTTTGGTCGGTTTTCGATTTTGACGAAAAAAATTTTTTTCGACCCCCTTCCCGCCCCCCTAGCTCGTCTGGAACCCCCCGATGTGGGCTTTTTTTATTTCTGATTACTGTAGCGCCATTTGTTTATTGTTAGCTACAGATTGGTGCTAAGCACGATAGCCCACGGAACGGGGTTTTGGAGTAAATTGACTCCAAATAGCTGAAAATCGAAATTCAACTTCGAAATTTTGTCCCATAGTAAAACTGAAAAAAATGCGATTTTCAGCCATTTGAAGTCAATTTACTCCAAAACCCCGGTCCGTGGGCTATCGTGCTTGGCACCCAATATGTAGCTAACAAATGGCGCTACAGTATTCAGACATAAAAATAACCCACATAGGGGGGGTTCCAGATGAGCTAGGGGGCCAGGAAGGGGGTCGAAAAAAATTTTTTTCGTCAAAATCGAAAACCGACCAAAAATTCTTAAAGTACTCTAAAAGTTACGTAAGATCCCCAATTCTAGAGTCCCAACTGTTTTCAGCAGGAAAATTCAAGTTGAAATTTTCCCATAGTAAAACTGAAAAAAAATGCGATTTTCAGCCATTTGAAGTCAATTTACTCCAAAACCCCGGGCCGTGGGCTATCGTGCTTGGCACCAATATAGCTAACAAATGGCGCTACAGTAATCTGAAATAAAAAGACCCACTTAGGGGGTTCCAGACGATCTGGGGGCCGGGAAGGGGGTCGAAAAAAATTTTTCTCGTCAAAATCGTAAACCGATCAAAAATTCTTAAAGTACTCTAAAAGTTACGTAAAATCCCCAAATTCTAGGTCCCAACTGTTTTTAGCAGGAAATAAATTCAAGTTCGAAATTTTTGTCCCATAGTTAAGCGAGCCGATTTTCAGACGGCTGTATCTCGGGACTGGAGCGTCAAATCGGGAAATCCTTTGCGGCGGTTACATAACCTATCGACATGTATTAGTGTACCAACTTACAGCTCTCTAGGCCAAAGTTTCAATTTTGGGTCTGAATACTCAAACTCGATCTGACCAGAGAACGACTCTTAATTAAACGACAGTCCCTAAAAATCGCTATTTTAAGCTGCCAAATAGCGTTTTAAAGCTAAAAACAAGCAAAAAATGACAAAAAGAGCTTCCAAAAACACCGATTTTTCTTAAATATCGCCAAATTCAGTTTCCAAAGGCTTTTCAAGTGAATTTTAGGCTAAAAATTAGTGATTTCTGACCCAGTTTGTTAATACTGGAGCCACTACTAGTACTTGCATTTTTTGGTCAGGGGAGGGGGTCCGTTAACCTGTCCTGGGGGGTGGGTGGTGAGGGGGGTTGGCCTTTTCAGCAGGGGGTAACCCCCCAAACCCCCCTAGTACATGTATGATGTCAGTTTAGAGCTATCATTGCAGTATAGTTGGATTATCAATACCAAATGATTATCGACTTTTTTGCTCTGCAACTAAACAATGCACAAAGCTAGGATGTTAGTGGTTTTCGAGCATGCCAATTTCAACCATGATGTCGTTTTGATTTTAGTACCAGCTTCCATTGTATAATTTGATAATCGATACCGATTGATTACTTGTACTCGACTTCAACTGTATATTATACATAATCTGTATAGGTAGAGTTTGTGTATACAATGGTAGACATTATGCTGATGTGGTTTTTGCACATAAGCTGCTCAAAACCGATTATTACACAGCAATATATCAACACGTTTTGTCAATGGAAGAGCGCTGCTAGGAATGCACAAATCTTGCTTCATTGGTGCATGATGACTCTAAAAGTCTATCGATATCGATTATTGAATTAAAACGCGATGATAGCTCTAAACCGATATAATGGTTGAAATCGGGATGCTCAAAAACCACTGACATTATAGCTTATGTGTTTTGTTTATCTGCACAGCAAAAAATCGATAATCAATCGATATCGATTATCGAATTAAAACGCGATGACAGGTCTAAACCGATATAATGGTTGAAATCGGCATGCCCGAAAACCACTGACATTATAGCTTATGTGTTTTGTTTATCTGCACAGCAAAAAATCGATAATCAATCGATATCGATTATCGAATTAAAACGCGATGATAGCTCTAAACCGATATAATGGTTGAAATCGGCATGCCCGAAAACCAGTGACATTATAGCTTATGTGTTTTGTTTATCTGCACAGCAAAAAATCGATAATCAATCGATATCGATTATCGAATTAAAATGCGATGATATCTCTAAATCGACGTAATGGTTCAAATCGGCATGCCCGAAAACCACTGACATTATAGCTTATGTGTTTTGTTTATCTGCACAGCAAAAAATCGATAATCAATCGATATCGATTATCGAATTAAAATGCGATGATAGCACTAATGTGACATCATGGTTGAAATCAGCATGTCCGAAAACCACTAACATCATAGCCTGTGTAGTTGGGTCATCTGCAGAGCAGAAAATCGATAATCGATCGAATATCGATTGATCAAATGATCGTAGCTGTAAATGGGCGTCGCCAACGGTTGAAATCAGGATGCTCAAAAACCATTAACATCATAGCCTGTGAAGTTGGGTCATCTGCAGAGCAAAAAAAATCGATAATCGATGGAATATCGATTATCGGTTGATAAAGTGATCGTAGCTGTAAATGGGCGTCGCCAATGAATTTGTTGTACCAGAAAACCTCAATTTGGTCATTCGATTTTCCTTTGTAGCTACCTTAGGCAGACTGAAAACTGATAAAATCATGATCAATCGATATTTTGCGATCGATTATTTTTGATACAACAAAAGTCACCATAAATTTTATTGCAGATTCTGAAAGCCCATGATGTGAGCTTTCGAACGCTGCATAGCACGTGTCTCAGCTAACTCTGCCCCCTGAGAAACGTCCATTTCCGTTAGGGGTGTTTTGGAGTTTTACTATGGAAAATGACCCCCATCAGAGAGAACCATGGATGGCCATTGCTGGCTACCCAGAGGGAGTTGGGCGGAACTGTTTTAGGGTCTTACTTTGGGGCCATAGGGATGTCCAACGCACACCATGCCGACCGATTCCGCGGACCCCCCACTTAACATGTTTGCCTGATGGCTGCCTGATTTTGGTCGGCAATGACAATTAAAGTGTTACTCTTAGTATTTCACATGAAAATTCGATTTACACGCAGATCCTCTCACACATTGCACCTAAAATAAAGCTCTAACTTTCGCACATATGTAATTGTCTCAGTTTTGCAGCACTACAACTTCACTATGGCGAAATCACAGACAGCACCTGTTTGATGAAACTGATCAACCACATCAGACCAACTGAAGTCTACAATTTAGCAGCCCAAAGCCATGTTCAGGTATGACACGATAAGCTTGGGAGTAGACTGACAGTTTGAAATTTGGAATATTCAGTACTGAAGAAAGAAAGCCTCCTACTGGCTTATAGTAAGTAAAGTAGCACCATGTTGCCATGTTGTCCATGAATAGTCCAATAACTCATACATGTAACAGCTCCAGGCCGACCTGGGGGAGGGGGAGGGGGCTTTCACCCAGAGGGGGGGGCAAAATTTCAAAAAGCTCCTAAACGCCTGGAAATGCGTTTTTATCACATTTTTTCAATGAGAACGCTGAAATTCGGTATTTTAAGCTGCCAAATAGCGGTGTAGAGCTAAAAACAAGCAAAAAGTGACAAAAGTCTTCAAAAACACCGATTTCTCTTAAATGTCAGCAGTGGAAACGCCAAATTCGGTTTTGAAAGGCTCTTCAAGTGAATTTTAGGCTAAAAATTTTTGATTTCTGAGCCAGTTTGTTAGTACTTGTATTTTTGGGCCGGCAGGGGGTCCCCTTAACCTGTCTCGGAGTGTGAGGGGAGTGGCTTTTCCAGCTAAGGGGACAACCCCCGTTAAAACCCCCTAGTACACACGTATATGCAACACCTATGGTTCCGGCGATATATCGATATCGATATCGAAAAGTCGATATATCGACCTATCGACCCTTTTTCCAATATCCATATCGATATCGATATCGCGATAATTCGCATAGATATCTTCGATATTTTTTGTGCGCGAAATACCCATGCCCATACCCAATTCAGATTCAAATACCCATAGCAACTAGGGTTCTGATGATATATCGATATCAATATCGAAAAGTCAATATATCGATCCTTTTTCCAATATCGATATCAATATCGCGATATTTCGCATATGTGTGTGTGTGTGTGTGCTTATTCAGTGTGCTGAAAAGTAGGAAAAACAAAACTGACACCAAGTTTATTTTTCTGAAACAGTAAAAACCAGTTTTTCCTGGACAACTCAGAAATCGATGGAATAGTCAAAACCTAGCAGTGGCCTAATAGCTCTCAGATCACATCAATTTCTCGGCATTCTCAGCTTGCTGACAGAAACGCTTAGGTTCTTAAATGTCTGCAGCAACACTGAAGAATTGCTCACTTTGCACACTTGAAGCAGGATCAGCGGCGGTAGTGTGAACCGGTTCTGCCGCCTTCCTTTGATATTGAGCCACTTCCCATCCAACACGCTCTTCCAGATCAAAAAGCGTGTCATTGGGTCCAATCTGATCCGATCCAAGAACATAGTCAATGTGGGACAAGCATTAATCTCGCAATGCTTGCAAGCCCGCTGTGCTGAGATGTACTGGTAGAGTTTGCACATATTCTTTGGTTTGCTGCACCATCCGATGCAGTCAGTGCATGGACAGACTCTGCGTTTGGTCTACAGCAATCTGAGCTGCTGTACATACCACGGTCGCAGCATCTGTAGAATTGGCAGCATGCTCGGTCACTGTCTGAGCAGTGTCTGGCTGCTGTATGGCTCTAAAAACAGTTTTTCAGCTTGCCAGGAAGTATTTGAGTGCTCCTATCGGTACGGTAGCTAGCGAGCGAACATTTAAGACTGCTGGCTCGATTTCGGAAGGCGATCGCTCCTCTCTGAAGCCCAAAAATGTAGAAATGTTGTTGTTTAACAAGTATAACTTGCGTTGTTTGAACTACAATTAATTGATGTTGTTTTGAATCAACTGTTATAGAACAAAGAAATGTACCTATATATGTGGTTAATTACATTCTAAAAAATTTTAAGTTGATCAATGGTATCCAGCATATCTGGATCCGGATCCGGCCGGATATGGGCATATCCGGATCCAGATCTGGTAGAAATTTGTATCGTGTCGGGCCCTACTAATAAACCAATATATAAATACTTGGAACAAAAGGAAAAGCTGCAAAACATGGTTGTTCGCTTAAACTGAGCAAGTAGCAGTCATTTGAAAACTTATTCAAAGTTTTGCGTGCCGCTGGTAGTGGCAAAAGAAAGTTGGATGTACAGTGGATGTCACTGAAATACGTAGTATCTGCAAAAAACTGTCAATACTGTTATAAAATTTATTTCCCGATATTCCCGGTATTAATGAATGTGCGAACCGGGATTGGAAAGCGGGAGTGAAAATACCGGAATTCCCGGTTCTTTGGCAAATACCAAGATCCCGGTTGCATCCTGATACCTATACCTGATACCTGATATTAGGTACTTTCTCAACACATGCCCATAGTACCCTCTGGGTCCTCCTTACAGATCAGATACACTCTTTAGGCATCATTTGGCCCTGACAAATTTTCTACAGCTGAAGGAAATGCAGTGGGAACATTAAAATTGCTGGACGCTATACTGTCATGTGGACTCAAGGATCAGGTGAAGTTTTATCAGGCCTCAACGTCTGAGCTCTATGGGAATGTCAATGAAAGCCCTCAAAAAGAGACAACTCCATTCTGTCCAAAGTCCCCTTATGGTGAGATACAGGGTGTCCCAAAAAAAATGACAACATTTCTTTAAGCTGCCATTTTCGCAATTTTTGACCAAATTGTCTGAAATTTGAAACGTAAGTGCTAAAAAAGTGGGAATTTTATGTGTTAAAATTTGGTGCATCAAGATTGACCCAGTCCTGAGAAATTCAACAATATATAAAATTGAAAAATTTCAATTAAATTAGAATCAGCATCAAAAACGGAAACTTTTCTTTTTGCTGTATCTTCTTTAATTTTTGTCGGAATTGGATGAAATTTTGAATATATGCGCAGATATTTTGTACGTCAACAGTTCTGGCATTAATCAGTCCATTTCGCTAGTTCTTGGAAACTAAAGAAAATCAGAGTTTTTACTGCAGCAAAATGAAGAATGTGCAAACTCTGAGAACTAAGGAATAAGAGCACCATCCAGATGACCTCCGTTTGAGTTAATACACTGCTGCAACCACATCTCATAAGCATCATAAACATTTCTTAGCACTTTTTGGGTGAGAGACTGAATTACGCTTCATTACAGCTAAGGGGCGCGAAAATCAATGTTGTCGTTGTATTGTGATCGGGAGTTTTTATGTCAAGAGCTGGGCTGGGTTCATGCGCCAACTTTTGATCTACAAATCAACCCGTTATTCTGCGCATATATTCAAAATGTCATCCAATTCGGACCAAAATTAAAGAAGATACAGCAAAAAGAAAAGTTTCCATTATTGATGCCGTTCTACATTTAATTGAAATTTCTAAATTTTATATATTGTTGAATTTCTCAGGACTGGTTCCATCCTGATGCACCAAATTTTAACACATAAAATTCCCACTTTTTTGGCACTTATGTTTCAAATTTCAGACAATTTGGTCAAAAATTGCGAAAATGGCAGCAAAAAGAAATGTTGTCATATTTTTTGGGACACCCTGTAGAACAAGGTGCAATTTTGTAAAACCAGTCTTGATAATTCATAGCATGTGCCAAGCTGTTCGCTTACTGGATTGTGGTCAATTACAGAGAAGCGTATGGAGTCTATGCGTGCAATGGAATTTTGTTTAACCATGAAAGCCCAAGGAGAGGTAACCTCAGTCAATGCAATCTGCTGTTTACTATTGCATCTGGTTAAGAGTAACTACTAAAGGTTTCTACTCTTTCCTGCAGACCATACACAAACTTCTGTATGAGGCCAAATATCATGCGCCAGTACACGCGAATGGTTGGGTATATACAGTATAGATAAAAAAATGTCCCATCGCTTTTTCGGCCTTCACTCAAACGTTTCGCTCTCAGTCATTTCCTTACAGATTTGCCTCAAATTTTCAGCAAAAACTAACAACATGGTTGGCTAAATATTCTGCAAGTTTGGTGCCAAAATTCCAACGGAAAAAAATTTTTTTAACGGAAAAGTGAAAATCACAGTGGTCTGTGTAATTCAAATTTCCTGCGTAATTACGGTGCTATGGCTTAGATAGTTGCAGCAATGATCGGGCGGATGTCAATGTCTGCGTCTGTGGTGTATTGGTGAGCATGTCGGCTCCCATGCACGCGGCGTAAGACACAGAGGGTTTGAGTCCCGCCTCGGCCCACTCTTGATTGCCTCGCATGTGGCCTATTTGGGTTATTACTGGGTTGTACCTGGTGTACATGTGCGTTGTATAAAGTTTAAAAAAAAAAAAAAATGATCGGGCGGATATTTCGTCATAACATATTCAGACGGCAGCCCTCTGGCTTAAAGGGGCACTAAAATTGGGGAATTTTAAAAACATGATCGAAAATCCCATAAGCTCTGTTCCACACCATAGTAGCCATCCCTGCAGCGTTTTTTGAAAATTGAAAATCTTTAGAATCGTCATTCCTAGTTTTCGGGTCATAAAACCAGTATGAGTCGGAATTTTGGCACCACACTTGCAGAATATTTTAGCCAACCGTGTTGTTAATTTTTGCTGAAAATTTGAGCCAAATCGGTAAAGAAGTGACTGAGAACGAAACGTTTGAGTGAAGGCCGAAAAAGCGATGGGACATTTTTTTATCTATACTGTATATATCTGGTATACCATAAGTTCCGCCTCCAGTTGGTCCTACTTTAACTACAAATGAACCTTAAGATGCATTTTGCGATAAAATCAGCTTATGTGGGGCAACGGGGTTCATCTCACCCATCCAGCTAAAATTTTATGAGCATAAACTAGACTACAAATGATGACCATCGGCGAATATTAGAAGAAAAACACCCCCCGGAACTGGAGCTACACCCGTTCAAAGTTGGTTCGCCAGTAGTGTTTCCGAGTGAATTTCTTTGGAAATTAAATAACTATTAAATTGCCTGCTTAGCCTTCAGAAGGAAATAACTTGCTATTAATCTGCTTGGTCCCAAATTCTGAAATTAAATTTTATGTAAATTTGATATTTGATATGAATTAAATATAAATTTACTAAAATCAACACTCAAGTCCTGACGAAACAGCTCAAGACCTGAGTCGTATCTACTGTTGTTTGTGTATACACATTCACATTTACCATACACAAAAATACACATTGTTTTTTCAATGTGTATACACATACACATACACATACACAAAAATACACATTGTTTTTTCAATGTGTATACACATACACATTAACCATACACAAAAATACACATTGTTTTTTCAATGTGTATACACATTCACATTTACCATACACAAAAATACACATTGTTTTTTCAATGTGTATACACATACACATACACATACACATTGAAAATTCAGATACACATTACTACTGTTGCTAAGTATATTTATTTTAAATATAATTAAATTATAATTTACTTACCACATGCCCAGAGAAATATAATTAAATTAAAATTTACTTACCACATCTGAGAGAAATTTAATTTAATTATAATTTACTTACCACATTTAATTAAATTAAGTATATTAAGTATATTTAAAATAGGCCTGATTTTGGCAGCTGACATCTTCAGCTTTGCTTCCAACTAAGCAAGGGTGCTATAACAGTTATCTAGAATGAAAACCAAACGAGGGTATCAACGGTTAAGTCAACAACATACATGGACAAAGGGGGCTGAGGGGTTTACCCGCGCAGGCTCTGACCTACCGCTCCTCAGGCTACTGCTACCCCTTCAGGATTTTTTGGAAGAATGTTATGATAAAAGTAGCTAGGTTAGGTGTGAATGAGCTCAGACTAGCTTATTTCAACCTTAAAGGAAAAAGCCAAAAAACCTTGATTCTAGCGAAAAATCGGACTTTTTGGCTTATCTTCTCACCTCATCAGCCGCCGCTACCACCTCCAGCCAGCCCCTAAGATTTTGAAAATTTATCACCCCTAGCAGAAATGATAGCTCGTGTCTTTCAATAGTAATAATGACAGTTCGTCAGAATTTTAATAAGAAAGCCCCAATCTCAAGTGGCTTTCCAGTCAGTTTCTGCTTGCATCCACAACAGATAAAGACAATGCCTGTGACTGAATATATGCTATCGCATAGCAAAAATGGCTGAAAAGTACCTATAGGCACTCTTAGCTCGGTGGATAAATTGGAGTAGTTTGTTTTGTGGGAGATTAAGAGGAACAAGGTGTAACAACGGTGTACATGTGCGTTGTAATAAACTTTATACTTTTTAAAACAAGCGCAAAGACAAAAGGCGGTGGGCGGGCGAGCGGAAAATTGTACAGTAAGTATGTCTTGCCATTGAAAGGTATAGATACCGAAAAGCAAGTGCTCACGCAGCACTTGCATGCTGCCAAAAAGGTTCAGCAATAGCTAGGCTTCTGTAAGTAAATTAAGTATATTTTAAGTAAATTAAGTAAATTATTTTTGTTAACTATAATTTACAAATTATAATTATAATTAACTTTCCCTGTTCTCGTAGAAATTTAATTTAATTATAATTTGCTTACCAAATAATTTGCTTGTATTAGTAAATTTCTAAACAATTTAATTAAAATTATAATTATAATTTACTTAGCAACGGTACACATTACCATACACAAACACTACTCGAAATGTGTATTTTTGTGTATGTGTATTTGATCAGCAAAAGTCGATAAAATTTTGATCAGAGTCGTAAAATTTCGATGTTTTTGCTGCAGTAATAAACATTAGATATCCTGATAAAGCCTTCAAATGGCCTAAATAACTCGATTCCAAAGCTACCAAAGGTTTAAAGCAACAGACATTGATAGATTTGATTTTCTTAGCATTTCTGGCTCAAAATCTACCAAAAAATTTGAATTTTCAGTACAATACACATACACAAATATACACAAAAATACACATTGTTTTGTTGAATGTGTATACACAAATTACCATACACATTTGAGGGTAAATGTGTATACACAAACGGAAAACCCAATACCAAACAACAGTAGACTCGTATCAATGTAGGAATCTGTTGAACCTTTCTCAGATGGCGACAAGTGGTCTACAAATTAGCATTTAATGAATTGATACCTTTGTTATAAAGTATGAACAAGGACAAACCAAACCAAATGCACTATATAGCAGATTGCCCTGATTGAACGTGGCACTTCTAAGCTCTGGTTACCAGGTACTCATTCAGGCTCTGCATTTGTTACGAGAAAAATCACATTAGCTGTTGCCAATATTTATTTGGGTAAGCAGGACTGCCTCCAACTAGGAAATTTGGATGCTAAACGTGATTGGGGACATGCAAAAGAGTATGTACAGGTGAGTGCTGGACCCTGCATGCATCTGATGCTGTGCTCATTGTAATAGGCTGATTACCGTGGTAGGTACATGGAAAGGCTAGAGATGTTGGGTATAGAAACACTTGAATATAGAAGATTGATCATTGACTTGCAGTATCTGTTTCGTATTCTTAACGATCAGATTGATATCGAGATGGAAAAGTTTTCCTGCAAGGCTAAAAGTAGTGCTGTCACTCGCGGTAGTAGTATTAAGTTTTTCATCCCTGCACTCCAGCGTAATCTGAATTGTCGTAGAAACTTCTTTGCCCTAAGAGTTTTGAGACCTTGGAAATCGCTTGATAATGAAACTGTAACTGCCAAGGATTTGAATAATTTTACAAAACTTGTTAAACAGGCGGACCTAACAGAATTTTTTTACAATTTCTTGATTAGGCTTCAGTCCGCAAGGGCTATTACACGCCTGCCGACCCTGTCCACTCGTGTATTCAGTGTACTTGGGAGGCGAATAAACTTAAACTTAAACTTAAGAGCCAGTCTCTGAACCGATCGAGTATTTGCCCTTTGCCCTATTCAGACCCCAAAATTGAAAGTTGGGCGTAGAGGGCTGAAAGTTGGAACACTAAAACATATTGACAAGTTATCAATGACCTGCAAAGAATTTCCAGATTCGACGCTCCACGCTCGAGATATGGCCTTCTAAAAATCGGTCCACTTAACTGTGGGACCAAAATTTCGATATCGAATTTCTGACTTGCTGATCGGAATTCAGACCTAACAAACTGGGTTTTTGCGTACTTTTTGAGTAGTTTAAGAATCTTTAACTAAATTTCATTTTTGGAAAAAAAATTTTTTTTCGTCCCTCTATCGGGGGCATAACTCGTCTGGAACCCCCTAGACCGTTCTTTTTATTTCAGATTATTGTAGCGCTATATCTTAGCTACACGCCGGTGTAGAACATTACGGGCTACCGGACGGCAAAAAACACTGAAATATTTGTGTTCAAAGATTAAAAATGTCACATTTTGCATTTTTCATTGTGCCCAAAAATTTTCAACTCCATGTTCCAGCTCACTAATTGGAGTTGAATGCTAAAAATTGATGTCTAAGCTATACTTTTAGAGTAGTTTAAGAAACTTTCATTGAATTTCATTTTTGGAAAAAAAATTTTTTCGTCACCCCTATCGGGGGGCATAATTCGTCTGCAACCCCCTAGACCGTTCTTTTTATTTCAGATTGTTGTGAAGCGCTAGATCTTCACTAGACGCCGGTGTAAAACAATATGGGCTGCCGGACGGCAAACACAAGACATCAATTTTTAGCATTCAACTCACTTAGTAAGCTGGAACATGGAGTTGAAAATTTTCAGGCACAGTGAAACATGCAAAATGTGGCATTTTTAATCTTTGAACGCAAATATTTCAGTGTTTGCCGTCAGTAGCTAATGTTCTACACCGGCGTGTAGCAAGATATAGCGCTCTAATAATCTGAAAATAAAACGTTTGGTCTAGGCAGACTCCAAGACGAGTTATGCCCCCCGATAAGGAGACAAAAAATTTTTTTAGAAAAATAAAATTTAGTGAAGATTCTTAAACTACTCAAAAATTTGCAAGTTTGTTAGGTCTGAATTCCGATCAGCAAGTCAGAAATTCGGTATCCACCTTTGGTCCCATAATTCAGTTGGAACAATTGCAGAAGACCATATCCTGTGAGAACGTAGGGCACTGGAAATTTCTTTGACAAAGATAACTTGTCAATATGTTTTAGTGTTCCAACTTTCAGCCCTCTACGCCCAACTTTCAATTTTGGGGTCTAATAGGGCGAAGGGCAAATACTCGATCGGTTCAGAGACTGACTCTTAAGTTTAAGTTTAAGTTTATTCGCCTCCCAAGTACGCAGTACAGTGGATGCAAGCGCTGAGAACGTGTAATAGCAGTACTGTTAGATTCCGCCTGTTTAACAAGTTTTCTTTCAAAAATGACGTTCAAAACTCTTTAAGGGCAAGAAATTTCTGACAATTCAGATTCGGTGCAGGGATGAAAACTTGTGCTACTACACGAGTATTAACACTTTTGCCCACTGAAAGCTTTTCCATCTCCTCAGTCTGATCGTTAAGAATGCAGGCAGCTTCTAGCCAGTGACATACCACGGCTATTACAATGAGCACAGCATCAGATGCATGCAGGGTCCAGCTGTACATACTGCTGCAATCCCAGCATCCAAGAGGTGGCAACCGCTTCAATATGATTTTCATACATTGCCTGAACTCAGAACTTGCAACCAAGCAAGACAGCCGCATTTTGGTACCTGTACAAGAATTGTCAATTCGTTAAATGCTAATTTGCCAGACCGCTGATAAGTTCAACGAATTCCTACATTGACGAGTCTACTGTTGTTTGGTGACCCAATTTTGATGTGCACATTTTACCCTCAAATGTGTATGAAGCAATTTTGTGTATACACATTCAACAAAATTGTGTGTATTTTTGTGTATATATTGTGTATGTGTATTGTACTGAAAATTCAAAAATTTTTTTGGTAGATTTGAGCCCGAAATGCCAAGAAAATCAAATCTATCAGTGTCTGTTGCCCAAACCTTTTGGTACTTTGGGAGTATCGATTTGGAGCGCGCGCTCAGAGATATCTAATTACTGCAGCAAAAACATCGAGAAATTTTGATACATCGACTTTTGCATACGCAAAATACGCATTTCGAGCAATGTTGTAAATATGGTAATGTGTACCGTTGCTTAAGTAAATTATAATTATAATTTTAATTAAATTGTTTAGAAATTTACTAATACAAGCAAATTGACGGTAAGCAAAATTTATAATTAAATTAAATTTCTACGAGAACTGAGAAAATTAATTATAATTATAATTTGTAAATTATAGTTGCTTTTTTTAAAGAACTTACACAATTTACTTTAAAATATACTTGAATTTGGCACTAACTGAACTGCTGAACCTTTTTGGCAACATGCAAGTTGCTGACGCATTGACTTTTCATTGTTTTCAGTGGCAAAAGTGTACCCCACTGGTAATTTTCAAAACAAAAACCGCCCACCGCTGCTGCTGATATAAAGTTGTGCAACACTTTTGCTCCAATACCGTTGTTCTATGTTCCACCCCAACCAATTTCCCGCATCCTGCCGGTAAAATTTGCAAACCACTTTTCAGCCATTTTGCTATGCGGTAAATATTCAGTCACGAAACGTTGTCGCCGCGCCCTCTGTTGTGAGATGCAAGCAAAAACTGACTGGAAAACCACTGTATTGGGGCTCAAATTCTGACGAGTCATTATTACTATTGAAAGACACAGTATGTCATTTATTCTGCTTAGAGATGATAAATTTTCAAAATCTTAAGAATTTGGCTGGAAGATGACGCGGCGGTGAGAAGATGGCCAAAAAGTCGGTTTAAAATCCAGGTTTTTTGGCTTTTTTCCTTTAAGGTTAGTAAACAATCTGACTCATTCACACAACCTAGCTAACATTCTTCCAAAAAATCCTGAAGAAACATTTAAAAACCCAACTTTGAGCTGTGCGCGGAGCGCGCCAACATGTTGTTGACCCAACAAAATTGACCTAGTTTGTTTCATTCTAGACACCAACTTGTTATAGCACCCTGTAGTTGGAAAAAGCTTTGAAGATCGGCTGCCAAAATCAGGCCTATTTTAAATATACTTAATATACACAATTTAATTAAGCCAAATGCATATAAATTAAATTTCTCTCCGAATGTGGCAAGTAAATTTTGAGCCCCAGTACTTGTTTCTCTGAACGTAATATTGGCGCAAATTATAATTTAATTATATTTAAAATAAATATATACTTAGCAACATGTGTAATATTAATTTGTCTGAATTTTCAATGTGTATGTGTATGTGTATGTGTATACACATTGAAAAAGAGCAATGTGTATTTACGGTAACTTATGGCCAAATGTGAATGTATACATTGAAAAAACAATATTATATTTTATTGTATGGTATGTAGTATATTATACATACACATTGAAAAAACAATATTATGTACATGTATATTAATGTGTATACACATTGAAACAATGTGTACATTGTATGTGAATGTGTATACACAAACAACATGCTTGACTCAGATGCTGAGCTGTTTCATCAGGACTTGAGTGTTGATTTTTAGTAAATTTATATTTAATTCATATCAAATATCAAATTTTATAAAATTATTTCAGAGTATGGGATTATTCCTTCTGAGAAAATAACGAAGTGAATTAATAGTTATTTAATTTCCAATTGCACTCAGAAAAGCCTGCAACTTGAACATTTGAACGAGTCTGCTTGAGTGTTTTTCTTCTAATATAAGCGATGATCATTTAGTCTAGTTTATAAATACAGCTGGATGTGAGATGAACCCAGACACTTGAGCACAGCATCATGGGGAAACCATTTGTAGTAGGCAGGACCTGAGAGGAGGGGAGACCGGGTAATGCAGCCAACC